>BPLR01015314.1:0-161108 GCA_021605095.1 Caerostris extrusa
TGCTGCTGTAAAGAGATGGGTAAATGGATCGACTTGTTGCTGTTGTGTTGCTTTCCCAAGGAAAGGTGCACCTCAAGCATAGGATTAGAGATGATGTGTCCTAATGAAACATAAATTGCCCATCAACAGAGCCAGTTGATTCAAGTATGGACGTTTTAATAGGTATCTTATACACGCCTTGCAGTTTTTAAAAACGGGGAAAAGAAAACGCAAAATGCTTCTGCTGTGCTCCCTGCTCGATGCCGATAGATTCGTGAAAAGTAAAATTCAATCGGTAGGGGACATTGAAAGCGTTTTCCGCTGAAAAGGGATTATCCACTTTAAAAAATGACTTTCTGCTATTTGTCCAAAACTCAATTTCCATGTCTAAAATATATATTTTTATGGAACTTTTAAAAATAAACTTATTGTATTCAGATAAAAAAAAAATAATAATAAAATGAGAAATTTATCTAAAAAAAAATATATATTATGTATTTTTATATTATTTTATATTAATTGTTCATTTATATTATATTTTATATTATTTATTTATTATTATTTTTATTTTTTTATATATTTTAAATATATATTATTCATAAAAAAATATATGATATATATATAATATATATTATGCTTACTTTTAAAAGTAAGCTTATTGTGTCAAATATTAAAAATGAGAATATTAAACAAAAAAGCAGAATATCGCAATTTTAATTCTTCCAAAATAAAATCTACTTTTCATTCGATTTTTTTTTTTTTTTTATAATTTTGAATTTAATGTTTTAAATATTTATTTATGAAAATAATTTTAGAAAGTAAAATAATCCCGATATTTCTTTCATACAGACAAATATTTTTTAATAAAAAATAAAAATATCAATACAAGGTAAAATAATACGAATATTTATCAGTAATCAAAATAATATTTTTAAATTTAATTTGTGTGCATTACTACTTGCTATGCGTATTTTTAGCATACATTCTTTTACGCGTAATACATGTGATATAAAATTTCTTTTTAAGCTGGCATTCGAATAATAGCAAAATTCAAGCATATTGATTAAATGAAAGAAATAGTGCAACTATTTAAAAAATTTTTTTAACAGAACCAATTTGCTTTTAATTTATTCCCAGGATATCCATTTTGTCCCATCCAAATAGTTCTTTAAAAATAATTAAAAACTAAATTGAAGAGTTCAGCCCAAAGAAGAATTTTTATTGTAAAAGAGTGCATTTCTTTTAAAATTTGAAACCATGATTTATTTTTAAAAAAGATTTCCTCTTATTTAAATTTATGAAATATCTTTAGATATTTTAATAATATTTAAAAATATTCTGGAAATTTGATTTTATGTAGGTGAAAAAATCTCATACGGAACATTTTTTTAGTAAATTTTTACAAGAAAGCCTTTTTTTTTATTTTTTTTAGCCGTAACTTTATTTGTTGTCTCATTAAAGGGTGAGATCCAGTTCGGGAAAGGAGCCAGAGAGAAGAAAACACGCCTGAAGACCGCGAAATTTGCTGTACGTCTGCTAATCAGACAAAGTGGACTTCAAAATCAATTCTTTAATGGTGCCTTTCTTTGCTGAGAAAGAAAATGAAGAAACTAATAGAGTTCCAGAAGAAAAATATTAAATGAATTATCGCATATACACATACATACTGGTAGATAACATATGCAGGATGATTGTAATGAAACTCCCTTTTCAAATGCTAAAAAAAGTACCACTCGTCACAATAAGTAAAATTTGGAACTGAAGAGACTTGAAGGGGAAACGGGTATGACATCAAAAAAGTTCCACCGATTTTCCCCATCCAATTTGGTATGACCTTTGACGTGGTGGGTGGGCTTTCCACTAACAGTGTCTTCACGACTGTTGAATGACTTGGAAGTCATTTTTTCCGTCAAAAAATCGGAACAATCAAGAGCATTGGACACACAGTTGAGTTTAATGTGCAACTCATGTCAAATACGTTATAATTTCGATTCAAAATATCACTGGCAGCCGAATACTCTTTCTTTATGTCGCTTATAGCGCCATCTATTAATATACTTTGGAAATTTTTTGAAGCCGTACCGTTTCCCCCTTCTTTAAATATCTTCAGTTCAAATTTGAATTCATGCCGAGTGGTTCTTTTTTTACAGCATTTTGAAAGTGGGACTGTAATTATAATCACCCTGTATAATTTTTTGCCACCGGTACAGCGCATTTTATTCCTTCAAGGAAGTTTGAGAGGAAACTTCTCTGCATTTATGGGTCATATGGGTCAAATAAGATAAAAAAAATTGGAAAATCCCATCAGGTAATCCAACTGTCAAGATGAGGCTTACGCACGTTGTTACAGTCGCCATAAGAGTCACCTTGTTTTGAAAGTAGTCACTTTAATATGTTTTAATGACTGCATACATTTGAATATGTTTAAATTTACGCAATTATATTTAAAGTTTTCAACGGACAGACGTGTCTGTGGTGAAAACATGCTGGATTTTTCACTTAAAACTCTAATTAATTTTGTAAGCTTCGTGTCAGCATTTTTTCATATTTTGGAGCTCTTTAATTTTGATTAACGATAAACTACTATGATAATAAAGACCACTATAATATTCAATTAATACTATTTTAATTTCTTAGTTAATAATTATTATAACATATTAGTCTTTAATTATAAATTTAATTATTAATCAAATATTTAAGAATAGAGGAATTATTTAATTCAAAAAATTTAGACAATCACAATTTATACTATTTTATTTTAATAACTTTAAAAACATATGCTTGAGATTTCTTATACATGACATGTAATTGTTTGCTAATCAAAATCTTGGAGTAAATTCTCTGTTAGTTTTATTTGCTAAAAGTAAATAACGTGCAAGAATCCTCCTACTTTTAGATACCCATATCAAGAAACCTTATTTTGAAAATATTCTAAGATCTTTCAGGGCTGAAGAAAACAAAATTGTTTATTTCTCTTCTAGGTTCTGATTTTAACACCCGTAGTATTTCCACCAAACATTGAACTATGCGGGCGGCGTTAACGGCCTTATTGGATGTCAGAGAACCCATTAACCAAAATTGTTACAGCACTTGGGAGGAGAAAAGCTAACATCAGGTCGACACTTGCTTGCAGAAATCGTCCCACCTACGGCTTGCTTGAAAAGCACAAAACTCGACCTCCTACTGAAGCTCTTCGATTTTCAGTTTTGCACAAAAACCATCAAAACATTTACTGCCGGTGGGGGCAAAACTTGTGAATACGACTCAAAATATCAAATAAACAGCTGCCATCCTGGACACATCACCCATGGACCCCACAAACAGACATAGCCCTAGGCAACTCACTTTTTTTCCCGTAGTACTGGCGCGCGCGTGTGTGTGTGCACTGTGTTCTAGTAATGGATTCGGTCTTTTCTTCTCTTTAAAAAGCTCCCATTCACCCTTTTCTTAAGCCCGAAAAACTTCCGATAAAAAGCTTTTCACTTTCCTTTATTAATACCATCTTCTGTGCTGCGCGTTCTTGCTTTTTTTTTTTTGGATTTGATTTTATTTTGTTATTAGGATTTTATTTTCATTCTTCGTCACAGATACAGACAGGCGATCCTGACAATGAGCCTCATGTAGTTTTTGAAAACGAAGCCTTTATTAAGCGCTTTTAACGTCCCTGTTTTTCTATTAGCGCCGGCAACTCGGCGGAAGGCGTCACGGCCCCTCAAAAAAATCGCGAGGTCTTCTTTTGTCGTGACGCATTATGTGGTTCAATTATATTTTAAAATTTTGCACATGTTACGTTTTGAGTTCGTTATTGACTCTGCATAGTAGAGTTGTAGTCACAACCATCTCTTATAACTTATTATGAACTAAAAGAAACATCCTATTTAACTCTTATAGTAATACTTTATTTATTTAACTTTTATAGTAATATTTTGTTATTTTTTGCTGATCTTCAGTTTAAACTTTTACTAAATATTATTAAGAGATTAACTT
Source organism: Caerostris extrusa (assembly GCA_021605095.1). NCBI lineage: Eukaryota > Metazoa > Arthropoda > Arachnida > Araneae > Araneidae > Caerostris > Caerostris extrusa. The sequence goes on from BPLR01015314.1 coordinate 3,967, forward strand.
TTGAGTCCATGTTTAGATATAGTTTTTGAAAACGAGGGGTGACGTCTATGTGGGAGAAGATGTTTTCGTTATCCTTCTCCACTTAAATAAAAAAGCGGGTCTTCTTTTGTCATCCAGTATCAGGTATTTCAATAATATTTTAAAATTTTGCACATGTTATGTTTTGCATTTGTTATTGACACGGCATAGTATAATTAATGTTACAATCATCTCTTATAACTTGTTACGAATTTAAAAGAAGCATCCAATTTAACTTTTATATTACTTTTTTTAATACTTTAATTTATTCTTCTGCAGATCTTTATTTTAAACTTTTAATAGATATTAATAAGGGCTTAACTTTTAAATCCGTTTTTGAAAAATCGAAGGTGAGAGTGTTGTGAAGGTATTTTTGTCATGCATCTTGCCCCCTCCCCCAATGAAGAAAAAAAAATGGGTCATCTTTATCATACAGCCTCAAGTATTTCAATAATATTTTAAAATTTAGCACATGCTATATTTTGCATTTGTTATTGCCACGGAATAGCAGAGTTGAAGTCACAATCATCTCTCATAACTTGTTATGAATTAAAAAGAATCATCCAATTGAACTTTTATTGTAATGCTTTATTTATTCATTTTTCTGTTCATATTTAGTTTAAAATTTTAATCAACATTATTAAGGGATTAACTTTTAAATCCATTTTTACACATAGTTTTTGAAAAATGAGGGTGACGTCTATGTGTGAAGACGTTTCCCGTCATCCTTCACTGCCCCCTCCTATATGAGAAAAAAAAAAAAATGGGTCATTTTTGTCATCTTTCGCCCTTTCAATTATATTTTTAAATTTTGCACGCCATGTTTTGTATCTGTTATAGGCACAGTATAGTAGAAATGAATTCATAATCTTCTCTTATAACTTGTTATAAATTAAAAAAGAAACATCCAATTTAACTTTTATAGTAATATTTTATTTATTCATTTTCTGCTGATCTTTAGTTTGAATTTTTTAATGAATATTATTAAGAAATTAACTTTTAATTCTAGCGACTAACTTTTAATTTTCAGATGTAGTTTTTGAAAAAAAACGAGAGGTAACGTTTGTGTTGGAAGAGGCTTTCGGCATCCTCCCCCTCTCCACCCTCCTGAATAAAAATGATCTTCTTTTGTCTTCTGCATCATATATTTCAATCATATGTTAAAACTATTCGATGGTAAGTTTTACATTTGTTATTGACATGGTATATGTAAGTCGAAACCATAAAAAATCTTCTTTAAAACTTGTTAAGGATTAAAAAGAAACATCCTAAGAAACTTAACTTTTGCGTATATTTTATTTATTAATTTCCTTGTTCCTTAGTTTAAATTTTTCTCAATTGGTAAAGTCTCTGTGAGAAATCATTTTTTACGCTGTCCTGTTTCCATCACCTCTTTAAAAATCCAATGTCCTTTTTCTGTTACGTGTTACATGTTTCAATTATATTTTTAGTATTTCGCGCGTGCTGTATTTTGCATTTGTTATTTACTGTCTGAAACCATAAACATCCCTTAAAGTTTGTTATGAATTAAAAAAGAAATCTCCAGGTCAACCTTCGCAGTAATATTTTATTTATTAATTTTTGCTGAACTTCGGTTTAAATTTTGATTGATTGGTGACGTCCCTGTGGGAAAGTGTTTTCTCACTGTCGTGTTTTCCTCACCCCTTTTAAAATCGAATAGTCTTCAATTGCTGTGATGCATTACATGTTTTAATTATATTTTAGAATTATATTGTAGCATGCATATTGGGCAACTGGTGTGTAACTGAGTGTGTAACTGAGTGTTGTTGAGATACTTGAGGCACAGATTGAGAACTCACAACTTTATTACACACGCACAAGCACCACACAATATTTAACACATTTACGTATAATTAGATTTGTGGAAAGATTCCACTTGTAAGACGAAACCCCGATACTCAGGTACGCGCATGGTATATTCTTCCTATTAGGTGAGAATCTGTAGGCCACCTGACCATTACTCCTGAAAGCCACAGAATGCGCTCGCCAGAACGTAGGAGGAAGCATGGTTACATATGAATAAAACCATCACTCAAGTTAACTTTTGTAGCATCATTTACTTTTCTGTTCATCTTTGATTTAATTATCTTTTAATATTATGAAGAGACTAATTTTTTTAAAATCCCTTTTTAGAAATTTAGCTTACAATTTAAACTTTCTTTTACAAAGTCCTTCACATCATATATTCCCTCTATAGATTGTGATGGTGAGAATTTACTGAAATATTTTTAACTGACGTGAATTTCAACAAATAAAGGCGAAAAAAGCCTAGAAAATGAGTAAATATTATGACTATTATGCACTGCATCCATTGGTGAGCTGTTCGTATGGATACGTAAAAGTGATATTAAGTCAATCGTTATTCAACAATGAAGGAGAAACATTATTTTGACTTAAGAAAAATTTAGGAAAATAAAAAAGCTTTCTAGTAAAAATAACCTAAAATGTTTATTTTAAATCATAAATATTTTTATTGAGGTTCAACAAAGAAGAAACATTTGATTTAAAAATAATTAAGAATTAAAAAAATAAAAATATTTTCATAGAAAAAAATAACCCCCAAATATACATAGTCTATTTTAATATTAAAATATTTTTATTGATGATCACCAAAAAGAAGAAACATTTCACGATTTAAAGGAATTTATCAAGATTTAAAAATAAAATACCTTTCTAGAGAAAAAAAGAATAAACACAAATATTTATAGTTTATTTTTAATCATAAATATATTTATTTATTGATGTTCAACAAAGAAATAATTTAACAAGAAATAAGACAAGTATAATAACAAGAAAATATTCTAAAAATAAAAAATACCTTTCTAGAGAAAAGAATAACCACAAATATTTACAGTTTATTTTTAATAAATATATTTATTGATGTTCAACAAAGAAATAATTTGACAAGAAATAAGACAAGTATAATAACAAGAAATAATTTAAAAATAAAAATACCTTTCTAGAGAAAAAAGAATAACCACAAAATTTAAAGTTTATTTTAATCATAAATATTTTTATTGATGTTCAACAAAGAAATAATTTGACAAGAAATAAGACAAATATAATAACAAGAAATAATTTAAAAATAAAAATATCTTTCTAGAGAAAAAAGAATAACCACAAATATTTATAGTTTATTTTTTAATCATAAATATATTTATTGATGCCCAACAAAGAAATAATTTAACAAGAAATAAGACAAGTATAATAACAAGAAATAAGAAAAAATAAAAATACCTTCTAGAGAAAAGAATAACCACAAATATTTAAAGTTTATTTTTAATCATAAATATATTTATTGATGTTCAACAAAGAAATAATTTGACAAGAAATAAGACAAGTATAATAACAAGAAATAATTTAAAAAATAAAAATATATTTCTAGAGAAAAGAATCACAAATATTTAAGTTTATTTTTAATCATAAATATATTTATTGATGTCCAACAAAGAAATAATTTAACAAGAAATAAGACAATATAATAACAAGAAATAGTTTAAAAATAAAAAAATACCTTTCTAGAGAAAAAGAATAACCACAAATATTTATAGTTTATTTTTAATGATAAATATATTTATTGATGTTCAACAAAAGAAATAATTTGACAAGAAATAAGACAAGTATCATAACAAGAAATAATTTAAAAAATAAAAATATCTTTCTAGAGAAAAAAGAATAACCACAAATATTTATAGTTTATTTTTAATCATAAATATATTTATTGATGTTCAACAAAGAAATAATTTGACAAGAAATAAGACAAGTATCATAACAAGAAATAATTTAAAAATAAAAATACCTTTCTAGAGAAAAAAAGAATAACCACAAATATTTATAGTTTATTTTTAATCATAAATATATTTATTGATGTTCAACAAAGAAATAATTTAACAAGAAATAAAACAAGTATAATAACAAGAAATAATTTAAAAATAAAAATACCTTTCTAGAGAAAAAAGAATAACCACAAATATTTATAGTTTATTTTTAATCATAAATATATTTATTGATGTTCAACAAAGAAATAATTTGACAAGAAATAAGATAAGTATCATAACAAGAAATAATTTAAAAAAATAAAAATACCTTTCTAGAGAAAAAGAATAACCACAAATATTTATAGTTTATTTTTAATCATAAATATATTTATTGATGTTCAACAAAGAAATAATTTAACAAGAAATAAAACAAGTATAATAACAAGAAATAATTTAAAAATAAAAATACCTTTCTAGAGAAAAAGAATAACCACAAATATTTATAGTTTATTTTTAATCATAAATATATTTATTGATGTTCAACAAAGAAATAATTTAACAAGAAATAAGACAAGTATAATAACAAGAAATAATTTAAAAATAAAAATACCTTCTTAAAAAAAATAATCTCAATATTTTGTTTTAAATCAAAAATATTTTTATTGATCTTCCTTATAATTGTTAAATACATGTAGCTAAATTTTCTGTTTTACTTATTAAAATAGTATTAATTATAAAACAGTTTTTGAAATATTAATCTCGTTGTCAATCTTTAAAGGAAATTACCACAATTATCGAATAAATTAAAAATATAACTCTAATTGAAATTTTAAACATTGATCTTCCACTATTAATTTTATACGATTTATTTTCCTTTCTTAATAATTGAACCTTTAGTTAAAAATATACTTAAACATCCAAAAGGGGTATTTTGCCACCATCTGAATAAATCTCTTCATTCAGTAGCGTTACTGTAACAGAAAAAGCTATCGTGAGATCGCAAGTAGATCTGTGCATGCGAAATTTAGCGATAAAAGGCTTTCCTTAGTTTTCATATCTATCTATATTCAGATAGATAGATATATTTCCAGATCGCATATCAATGGATTTATAGAAACGTTTTGAAGCATTGCGCGGAAATTTTCAGACAGGTCACACATAGAGGATTCTTGGCTATTTTTGTGATGTAAAGTAATATTTTATATCGATTACTTTATCTTAATGTATCGATTTAGTTTTTCCTCTACTCCGTGTTTACTTTTTGGGAATACAGGCCACATAGCAAAGAATTTTTATTTTTTTATTTTTGGTGAAAGAAAATAAAATCAGGCATAAAATGCTAATTGTTTACTTATAAAGAATATAAATTTTTTTTTTTTCTGTAGAGTTTTATAATGTGGAATTAGAGGTAAGACATTGAAAACATTTTAAAATCCAACGTTGCAGAACGTTAAGTATAAGTTAAACAAATTAAAAACTGAAATTTTATGTCCGTTAATTAAGTTAACTGTAATGATGAATTAATGAGACTGATAACTTAAATGGAGAGTTGATAAACGATTATTGTTAATGAAACTATCAATAATAAATTTTATCTAGAAATTAGAAAGTAATAATTATTAATTATTTAATATAGGAATTTGAAAGGAATAATTATTAATTATTTAATCTAGGAATTTGAAAGGAATAATTATTAATTATTTAATCTAGAATTTAAAAAAAAATAATTATTAATTATTTAATCTAAGAATTTTTAAATTTAATCTAGGAATTTTTAAATTTAATCTAGAAATTTTAAAGGAATAATTAATAATTATTTTTTTGAAGAAATTCTAGATTAAATAATTAATAATTATTCCTTTCAAATTCTAGATTAAATAATTAATAATTATTCCTTTAAAAATTCCGAGATTAAATTTAAAAATTCTAGATTAAATTTAAAAAAATTCCTAGATTAAATTTAAAAATTCTTAGATTAAATAATTATAGGATATATATAGGAATTTTTAAATTTAATTTAAATCTAGGAATTATTATTTTTAATTTAAATCTAGAAAATTTAAAGGAATATTTTTAGAAATTAATTATTTAGTGTAATTATTATTTCTTTGAATTTTAAAAATTTAATTTAAATTAAATAATTAATAAATATTCCTTTTAAATTTTCTAGATTTAAATTAAAAATAATTATTTAATTTAAAGGAATTTGAAAAAATAATTCCTATAATTATTTAATCTAGGAATTTCAAAAATAATCTAGGAATTATTTAATCTAGGAATTTTTAAATTTAATCTAGGAGTTTTAAAGGAATAATTATTAATTATTTAATCTAGGAATTATTAAATTTAATTTAAATCCAGAAATATTTCAGGAATAATGATTAATTATTTAATCTAGGAATTTTTAAATTTAATTTAAATCTAGGAATTTTAAAGGAATAATTATTAATTATTTAATCTATGAATTTTAAAATTTAATTTAAATCTAGAAATTTGAAGGGAATAATTATTAATTATTTAATCTAAGAATTTTAAAATTTAATTTAAATCTAGAAATTTTAAAATTTAATTTAAATCTAGAAATTTGAAGGGAATAATTATTAATTATTTAATCTAAGAATTTTAAAATTTAATTTAAATCTAGAAATTTTAAAATTTAATTTAAATCTAGAAATTTGAAAGGAATAACTATTAATTATTTAATCTAAGAATTTTAAAATTTAATTTAAATCTAGAAATTTTAAAATTTCATTTAAATCTAGAAATTTGAAAGGAATAATTATTAATTATTTAATCTATTAATTTTAAAATTTAATTTAAATCTAGAAATTTTGAAAGGAATAATTATTAATTATTTAATCTAAGAATTTTTAAAATTTAATTTAAATCTAGAAATTTTAAAGGAATAATTATTAATTATTTAATCTAGAATTTTTAAATTTAATTTTAATCTAGGAATTTTAAAGCTAGAAATTTTGAATGAATAAATAACTTTTTAGTATGGGTCGTAAAAACACATGAATACAATTATTTTTAGTGGTTTAAAATGTATAAAAAGAGGTGAAATATGAAATAGGAAAAGATGAAAAGAAAGAAACATCATGAATATGTTATGGTAAGGGGAAAATCCTGAAATTTCGGAATGCAATAGTTTTTAACTTGCTTAAAGTTTATTTATATCAATATGTACAGAATTATTAAACTACTGTTCAAATGAGACATATTCTATCATTCATATTTTTTTATTGTGATATTTACTACATTTGTTATGTTATTGCTGTTTAATATAGAGCTTTAAATAAAAAGTTCTCAATTCCATAGTAAATTCAAGATAGGATCATATAGATTTACTTTAAATTAGCCAAGAGGCTAACTGTTTATAAAAAGAAAAATATTTTTAAAAATGTGTGATTATTTGCATAGATTTAGTTTAAAAAAACTTTTTATTAATAAAAATGATTATCTATGCATTTATGTTAAAATAGTTTCTGCATTTTATATAAAATTAGTTTAAAAACTAAATTTTACAGAAAATACAATTTTTTTTTAAAGTTGAAATTCAAATACATGCACATCAGATGTATTCAAATTTAAATGTAACGAATTTTTCTTTGAAAAATAGCTCTGAACTAAGTTTTCTGTTGTTCTTTGATTTTGGATCTGAAAGTTACAAATTTACCTCAAATAGCAAATTTTTCAAATTACATTTTAAACGTTTCTTTATTGGTCATTTTCATTTTGCGGGTGCTTACAAATTATCTAACAATTATTATCTAACTAATTATTACCTAATACGGTTTAAATGATGTAAAAAAATGTAGTCAAGATGGATATAATAATAGAAGTGTTTTTGATATAACATGTTTTAAAAACATACATCGTTGCTGACATTCAGAATATGTTTCTAAGAAAAATAAAAACTCAGACAACAGTGTGTGGGATCACTTATGCTGTGGGAGCAAATTTAAATCGAAGCAAATTCGAAGATATTGCCTAGTGATTTAAAGTCCACAAAAAATGTGTGAGATGCTCTGGAGAGTGGCCTTTCTGTACTATCATATTTACCATCATTCATTTGAAGCAGATGATCCCTGAGAAATGGGATAATTTACCTTAAGAACCGCTATGTTGATTGTGAAGGTATGAAGGTCGCATATTGAAAGACTGTACCACATACCATTACAGTTAATCAGGAAAAGTCATGTTTCTTGTAAGGAATATTTTATTATAATATTATAAAGTTATATCACTTATTAAGGGATAGAAGAGGCTATATCATTTATTGAGGGATATGATAGGTTATGTCACTAATTAAGGAATAGAGAAGACATATCTTATTAAGGAATAGGAGAAGACATATCTTATTAAGGAATAGGAGAGGTTATATCACTTATTGAGGGATAAGGGAGGTTATATCACTAATTGAGGAATAGGAGATGTCACATCTCTTGTTAAGGGATATAATTTTTTGTTCTCCCTTTTGGGTAGGCATTCATTTGTACAACACTTTCAGCAAACTTCTTTTCTGGTTAATTCCATATTGAAATTCATTTTTGAGCTGCTTTTTTAATTTATCTTTTAAGAACAAAACAATGTTTCCGTATCTCTCTATTCAGATTTCTAGGTTAAATCTCCAAGATTTTCAAGTGATATCTTACGGAATTACTATGAAAAATATTTTAATTTACATAATTTTTTTTGGTATTTTTAAAATACCACTTCAAGAGATAGATCAGTACATGATAATATAATACAGATGTTTCTACTAAATTATTTAAAATAAGTAGTTTACCATATGAAAACTTAAATTTTTTTTTTTTAACATTTTGTAGATAAAATTTACAATATGAAATTTAATTAGTATAATTTAAGCAGACTAATTTCAGTAAATTTTATATTTATTAAATATTACACACCCACACACACACACACACATATATATATATATAATTTTTATATTTGAATTCTTCCAGCAATATTGAAAATTTACATCATTACGGTTTCTCAAGCAAAATAAAAAATCTAAATCAATTCTTCAATTCATAATTCTGATTTTTACGGGAAAAGGCATATTTAAGAAAATTTAGCTGTGATTCTCAGATTATAATTTTGAAAAAAATTTAATTTATTTAATTTTGAAAAAAAAAAAATTATATTGTTTAATTTTGAAAAAAAATTATATTATTTAATTCTAGTTAATTTAAAAAATTTAATTAATAAACTTTAAATTATTATTTATTTAATTTTGAAAAAAATAAGGGAGATAGGTTGAAAAGAATTAAAGAGTATGATATTAAAAATTCTTTTGAGGATTAAAAAATAATTTATTATCCAAACAACAAGTTTGCTTACTTTTTTGATAGAAAAATGCCAGTCTCTTATCAATTTTGAATGCTTTTATCAGCATCTTTTAATAATCATTGATTGTATAAAACTTTTTTTAAATACAACCAAACAAATACGGATAGGCACGCAAATTTGGATTACATTTTTTTAAACCATCAAGATTCGTTTTCAATCATTAATGAATTTCTCATAATAATAATCTCGAAAAAAATACTTACTTATGCGATTACTCGAAACGCGATCTTAAAGATATAGAAAACGAAATTTTCCATCTGTGGCCTAAGGCTATATCCCATTTAGCATTATCTTTTGGTGCGCATAAAAGCTCCGAAAAGTAACAGGAGAAAAAGAGAAAGATGAATAAAACCTTCGCATTAATGCTAATTACTAGGAAAAAGTTAAATCAGAAAATACTCTCAGCATGTAGAAGAAAAAAAAAAGGTATTCTACTTTATTCAATTAGAAGCTCCTGAGTCCCTTAGAGCACAATATCACTTGATAGTAGCTCATACTAATGATTTCAAAAAACGCCTCAGTTTTTCTTCAGATTCAATTCAATGACCGTGGGTAAGAAAAGCTATTTATGGGAATTAAGCGAAGCAGTGGTGAAACCTTATTAATTTCTGGAAGCAAGTAAAGTGCTTTGGCTGATATATTCTTTTGAGAAATAGATGAGCTTTTACATATATTCAATTTCCATAAAATTTATAGGTTATCCAATGTGAATGAAGCAGAAGAAATTATATTGAATCTTATTATTCACTTTAAATAAATTTGCAAGCGGCAGGATAAACCTGACAGTAAGAGGGAAGGTTCCCAAACTAGGACATCTGATTAGAAACCGATAAACAAAGCCGAACAGAAATGGATAGACCAAGTATGTATGTATCCCGAGGATGGGCACGATAAAAACCATAAGTCAAAAAGTTCTTTCTTTGGGAATAAAGAGAAAGTGAAGAGGTGGTGGTAATAAACTCCAGGGTGTATTCGATCAAAAATGTGGGTGTAATGTAGTAGACTTGTCTACTTTTACAGTAACTGGATAAAGCTGAATGTATTACATAAAAGCTTTTGTAATGGCGAATGATCTCAGTCAAACCACAAGAATAGGGCCAACCTTATTCATTTAGCAAAAGAAGTTAATAAGATATCTTACATATCAGCCTTTTTGATGACGAATAACCTCAGCTTAACAACAAGAATAGGGGCAACCTTATTCCTTTAGTGAAATATTTTAATCTATCACATTTCTGTCTTTTTGATGGCGAATGGCCACAGCCTAACAACAAGAATAGGACAAACCGTATTCATTTAACGAAAGAATATAATGTATTACATACCTACATTTTTGATGGCGAATGATCTTAGTCTAACAACAAGAATAGAATCAACCTTATTCATTTAGGAAAAAATTTAAATGCCAGTTCTTCATGATTCAGTTGCTATTAAGATAAAGTAACGTTCACAAACTGCAGTAGTTCAAACATTGATTTGATTTTTGATTGATTCTTTCATATGTGTACATTTACTCACAAAATTAAGGACTAGCGAGACAACATACTAAAATTTTAGAAAAAAAACTATTTAATATAACTTTTCTAGGGCTATCGGCACCCAAATGGTAACATTCTTTAATTAAAAGCAAATCGAAAAAATTTCAATTCCCACTGGCGACATGCGAGGCAATCATAGATGTGAAAATGATGAAATCGGTATAGATTGCGTTAGAATGTTTCATTTAGACATCTTAGCTAACCAATACAAAATAGTTACACGTGGAAGTTCTCGTAAAATGCATGACGTTTCTTGCTATTAGGACTAACATTGTGATATAAAGTGAAAAAAGATATAAAATAAAAAATTACTTCTTACAGATTCAGAGACTTATAAAAAATATAGCCCCAAATAATTTTTAGATCAGACATTTTCTTTAATAAGTATAGGAAGGAAAATTTTAGAAATAAATGTAACTTTTATATATATTTTATATATATATATATTAATTAAAAATATAGCTGCGTTACAAATTATAATGTTCAACTGAATGTTTGGAGTTCAATATATTCATCGGTAGTTATTATTATACGCTTTCTTATGGCGATACTCTAGTTTGCTTATTAAAAAAAATTATTTGTTTTTAATATATAAGTTTAATTTCAAAACTAGATTTTTATAGCGAACTTTAATGACTTTTAAACAATAATTTAGGGCTAGATCATCCTAGTGATTCCATCCACAGAAAAAAAAAAAAAAAAAAAGGGGGGAAAGAATAAGAATATCTGTCTGAATACAAAATAAAAAAATGTTTTGTTTCGAATGTTGAATATTCTTAACCAGCTGCCACTTATCACTATAACAGTAGATACGTAATAGATTCAGCGGTACACAAGGTGTAGGAGAACCAAGCTGTCTTAGTTGAGAATCCCAATGCGCTATCTGCTAGACTGCTTCGATTCAAATGAGGGAAACAATAGCAAGAAGAAGTGGAGTTTAAGAGCTATAGTCTTAACTACCAAAATCATTACTTTGGACATGCTGTTGCATAAAATGAAAAAATACCAGATTCATTGAAATATTTGTAAAGCTTAATAAAAAAAATAAATATTTGAACAACTTATTGATTAATTCAATGATGTCCTTTTTAATGATGAAAATTATAAAAAGAAAAGTAATATAAATGTATCAGCATATATTTTTAAATTGTATGAGGAACATACGAAACACATATCAATATTATTCATCAAACAATGAATGCCTTAGCTTTCAATAAATTAGAAAACATTGAATAAAATATTTTTTAATATTTAAATAATTACCTTTTTAATAAACTAGAATACTATTTATTTATTATGCTTTAATCCTTCATTAAAAAAATTACTGATCAGATGATTTTTAAAAATAAAATTCGACTTATGACTTATATCATACTCTTCATTAATTAATTAATCCTATTAATCAGAAAATCGTATTAAACCTGTAGAGTCTATTTTACTGGTATATTTACACAATTACTTTCCTAGTTGTTTCGACATTTTGCTTAAAAGGGTTTTCAGATAACTCCATGGAAGAATTTGGACCATAATCACCAGAAGCACTCCTCCTTTAAGTAGCCGACTTTGGAATTATTTGTTTGCTCGCCGACGATAAATTCCGACGCCATTTCATCTAATTAAATAAACATTCCGCTTCAAAGCAACAATGAAATTCGCGCTACACTCATAATTCCATGCGAGGATTTAAACGACTCACTTGGGTGCGAGTTCGCTCATATTTCCTAATCTAAAGAGCTACGAGGACGCTATTACCCCCCCAAATCCATCACTGGAGCGATGCGCTTGCGGGTAATATTCCAAGATTTCGCATTTGTATTCCTGCCAATAATCGGTATACGGGAAAAGGCACCTCAAATGGGAATGCTCTCAGGGGATGACGTCCACCCCCCCCTCTAGCCCCGCTGATAGAACGATTGGCGGCTAGTCCACGTTTAAAACCATTCGGCAATTTTTCTTCCCATTGACAGACCTCATCTTTTTACTTTCCACCCATTTCCTGAATGATTCCATCCTCAATGATTCCGTGGAACATCCAGACAAAAATTTGCGGACGTCGATTTGCGCTTTACGAATCAATTCGGGATCTATGTATCTCATTTCTTGGTGGGTTTTATTTTATTTATTTTTTTTATTATTATTAGATTTCTTTTCTCGCTTTTCTATCTTTTCTCGCTCTCATTTCGTTTATGGGGTGGTTTTTTTTCCCGAATGGTGCGGTTGCAGGCAAGCTCTTATCCACTAAGTGGTAAAATCTGCTACTGGTAGATTAATGCTTTTTTCGACTTTTGGTCAAACTGCAGAGGAAGAAAAAAATACTTAGAATTGATCTTATCAAAAGTCCTTTTCGAGGCGAGAGCTCCGAGGATGGCTCAGAGAGTAAATGGTATACAAACTTACTCTTGGAGAAAGTTTGACTCAAGTGAGGTTCAAAGATATGAAGGGTATTATAACGAAATAGAATATTAATGCGAAAGGCTGATAAAATTAATTCAATTATGCTGCTTTTTTTTATCTCGTTAGGCTGTTTTATTTTGATTATTTTTAGGTTGGCATATTGTTTATTATATTATTTTATTGTTATTTTCTGTCATATTGTTTTTTAATTACGTTGTTTTTATTGCTTTTTATTTAACACAAGTAGCTTTTAAAATACATAATATATTAAATAATTTATATATTACATTATTTTTAAATATATAATAAACAATTGTTTATATTAATGTATATTAAACAATATGTTGTATATGCATATAAACAATTAACAAACAATAAATTATGTTTTTCAATTATGTCGTTTTTTTATTGCTGTTTGTTAATGCAAGTAACTTTTTAAATATATATTAAACAATATGTTATATATGTATATAATTAAATAACAAACAGCCACTATTCTAATTTTCACTATTCTAATTTCGTTCAAAAACAGATTAATTTCAAATGATACATTTTCAAAGAAGCTCTGATTATGAATTTATAATCTTGTTTTAACTGAGCAGCTTTCATTTTTACTTTATTATTGAAAGAAAATATTATGCTATATATTTCATTTGGATGTTCATTATTTTAAATATCATGTTAATCGACTGCTCATTTTTTTTATATAAAATTTCTGGAAGATAAATTAATTAAACTGATAATTAATTAACTTATTATTTAAATAGATAAATTAAATAGATAAATAATATATAAATTAATTAGTTTATTATTAAATTAATTAACCAAAATTAGTTTAAACAGTAAATTTTGTAGAAAAATGAGTAAGTGAAATTATAAATTTTCAGATGTCAAACTTAATTGACATAAATTTTAATTACATTATTGTAAATATAAAATTATAGCTTAAATATTAATTTCTTTAACAAATAATATTTAAACAATAGATAGCTGATATAACAAAGAGATTCAGTAGAGTTTTCATAGTGACAAAACATTTTTTTGCAATAGAAATTGTTATTCGTAATATAATGAACGAATAGCCACAGATTCTATAAAACAATTTATAAAATTGTCTACGGTCAAATAATGTGTAAAGCACTGCTTACGTTTTGGAAATCAGACAAAATTAAGAATAGTTCCATTAGCTGTATAACAAGTGGAAAAAGTATCGCTAATTTTGAATAATTTTTAAATATCACTATTTTTAATTAATTTCTAAATATCGCTAATTTTAATCAATTTTTAAATAATGCCAATCTTAAATAATTTTTTAAATAGCGCTAATTTTAATTAATTTTAAATAACTCTAATTTTAAATATTTTTGAATAGGGATATTTTTTAATTAATTTTTAAAAAAAGCTAATTTTAAATAATTTTAAATAGTGCTAATTCTAAGTAATTTTTAAATAATTCTAATTTTAAATATCTTTTAAATAGGGCTATTTATCTTTAGACAATAAGAATAATAAAAATTCTCATATATAATCTAATATTCTCATATATAAAGTTATTTAAGTAGAAATTATATAATAAAATTATCATTTTATATTCCATTTTGGCATTAGTTATTGTGCACCCTAACTATATTTCAAGAAAGACAAGCATTCGATTCCAACTGGTGGCGTGAGTTAAAGTTAGTGTTTTGAAAAAATATGCTGACTGCAGCAGTTGCAGCAGCATATGCAATTGCAGACTGCATGACTTGAGCTTTTTGGGTTTTTTTAAAAATGATACGCAAATGTGGGATAGTTACTTCTAATAATTCTTCTTGAAGGAATTTATACCTTTTCTTTTTTGTTGCTATACTGTATCTGATTCCACGTGGTACATATTGAGCAAAGCTGATTCTGTTACGATGTAGCGTACGTTCAAGACAAAGGATTCAGCATTGGGAAAAATATTTAATCATTTTTTACTATAAACATATTTGTTAGCAGAAAATTTATCAAATTTCTCTAAAATAAAGTTTGTAAATTATAATGTACTTCCAAGTAAGAAAAGATTATTCTTAAAGAAAAAAGATATTCATCCTTTAAATTTCTTGAAATTTAAAGGATGAATATCTTCTTTAAATTTAAACTGAAAGCAACGATTTTTTAAAAAATTTTTTCATTAAAATCTATTATTCCTTTTTTTTTTTTTTTAACTTGGTGGTTTTTACACTTCAAAAAACCAGATAAATAATAATAATAATTGTTGACATATTTTACAAGTTGTTAGTATTCGTAATGTTCTGCTGAAAATGATAAAATCATTCCTTACTTAGGAAATCAAAAACATGAAGTTATCAGTAAAATATATCTTTCTAAAGAGAAGTTATAGATTTTAACCTAGAATAAGTTTTATATATGAATCCACTGATTGAAAATATTTTGCTAAAGCTAGAGCAATTTTCCACAATTTTGTTTACCTGCCCACTTTTAGGTGGCGGGAGGCGAAGTAACGCCAAAAATAATGAATAAATAACATTTATCCTTAATAATTTAATTAATAATTCCTTCAAATTCGCAGTCACTGCTTTCGGAAACTAGGAGACTCCATGACTAATGTGACAATTTGTGCTAAGCATTTCGCATCATCAGGCTGCTTAGAGGGAATTTTCCAGATTTTTCTTTTCTTGCCCATACGCCACTCAAATAGCGACAGTTAAACTTAAAAACTTCTCAGAAGACATCAATTCCTCTTGTGCCTAACGGTGGACTGTTAGTGGCATACAGAAATGGAGTACCAGTTTCCTCCTGTGAACAGCAAACAAAATATTTCGCAGTAAAACCAATTATGTTATTTTTAAATGAAACGAAATCAGTTTTAACCCAGACTATTAAAAATAGACAATAAATGAAAAAAAGAAATAAAGGTTTTTATTTTTCAAAACTTACCGACATCAATTTCAAAAACAAGTTCTTTTCATATCCATCAACAAAAAACCAGTGACTCACGCCACCTTGCCTGCCAAAGCGAAGCAGACAAAAAGTGGCTTCCAAAGATACTCTTCCGGCATTCATCTGTATGCAATCCTGATATATAGATCTTCGTGATATCTATATTGGCCGACTTTATAGAGCACCATCAATTCAAGCAACTTGATTTCCGAAGCGTCAGGTAAAATGACGTTTGATGGTTCTTGAGCCTATTCAAGAGATGGATTGTGTGTTATTCGGACTTGATGAAGTGCTAGAGAAGCGCTATTGGTGGTTTGTTGTCTCTATCTGCAGCGATACTGTACACACCACAATGATCAACACGATACGGATTCTGGGAAGCATTAAAGGCAGAAAAAAATTGGAGCGCTATTTCGGGAGAGATGATTATTGATGAGGGCGACGAGTCCGTGCGCAAAGTAAGTCGTTACTTGCCTTAAACGAGAAAGGTAAAATGAGGTTCGGACACTAATGCTTTCGGAGGAGGTTGTGGGGAAATAAAGAATATCTATTTGTTTGTTTCTGGCTCAAAAAATGAATATTGAGTTCAATTTTCAGAATAATAACATGTTTGCTTCTTTGAGTCTGTTTTTATAGATTTTTTTCAATGCGCTGTTATAAAATATATCCTTTCTGTTCCCAGAAGTTTCAGTTTTTTGTTTCTGCTCGTACTATTTCATCGCACTCCTGCTGCTTTGGTTTTTTACTCGGGATAGTGATATTGCATGCTAGTCATTTAAAATTCTATCCTAACTGCACGTTAGTAAGAAAAGAAGGTTAATAAGCAAATGACAGCATGTTATACAATTATTGCTTTTGCTATGCGGAGATTGTGACAATCGATAGTTGCATTGCTTTTCTGGGTAGGAGTTTACCAGGTTTTCTGCAGTTTGGCACCGAAATCTGATTAAATTATATCTGAAAGCTAGTTTGGGTAATTGCTATCAGGTAATTATTATTATTAGGCCCAGTTTATTATTATTATTAATTATTAGGCTCAATTTATTATTATTATTAATTATTAGGCCCAGTTTAGGTAATTATTTCCCACCTCATCGTCGTAGAGTAAACAATGTTGAAATGCCGAAATAGTTTTTGCCATAATAAAGTAGTAAAAAATTGTATTGTGTTCTTAAACCGTAGAAGCGTAAGTGGTTGCAAAGGTATTGGAAAAAATTCTGCCGACAGTAGAATGCTGTAAAGGAAACAAAATGCTATCCTTATTAGCTCAACTAGCAGAATTATTATAATCGTTTTTGAGCTTTTATATGTATATATGTATTTTTTTATATATTTATATGTATATGTGTGTGTGCGTGTGCGTGTATATTGATAAATATTACAAATTACATAATCATTTCATTAATTTACTAATAATTATCCACCCATATCCCCACTTTACTCGTTTTAGTAATTTACTGATTAGATTCTCTTTATCATGAGAATCATGTCTGTGAATTTAGACATGTCTTATTTCCAACGCAGTGTCATATCTCATGTTATATATCGTATTTTATCATTACTTGAAATTTATCAGTTGATTTTTATTTATTCAATTCAAAAATACATCTTAAAACTTAGTACGTTAACAAAGTTAAAACTTTTAACTAATTCATTAAAATTTAAATTATTACTTTTGCTTCTGATTATATCCGTAAATAATAATATTGAGCAAACTAGTGTTAAAAACTAATTTTCTTAAACTTATAGATTTGTTAAAAATACTTCGAGAAATTAACTTTATAAGTCTTGAAATTTTTAGGGTAGTAAACTATATAAAATTAGTTAATTAATTTAAATCTTTTATTTTAAAATTAATAAATCTGTTTGAGTTAAATTTAATTCGAAAACAGCATTTCAAAAAAAGTATATTATAGATATACACTGAAGTGACAAAAGTCATGGGATACCTCTTAATATCGTGTCGGCCCTCCTTTCGCCCGGCGAAGTGCAGCAACTCGACGTGTCATGGACTCAACAAGTCGTTGGAATTCTTCTGCAGGGAATATTGAGCCATGCTGTCTCGATATACGTCCATAATTGTGAAAGTCTTGATGGTGCAGGATTTTGGGCACGAACAGACCTCTCGATGATGTCCCATAAATGCTCAATGGGATTCATGTCGGGGGATCTAGGTGGCCAGATCATTGGTTGGAATTGTCCAGAATGTTCTTCAAACCAATCGCGAACAGTTGTGGCCCGGTGACATGGCGCATTGTCATCCATAAAAATCCCATCGTTGTTTGGGTACATGAAGTCCATGAATGGCTGCAAGTGATCTCCAAGTAGCTGAACATAAGCATTTCCAGTCAATGTTCGGTCCAGTCGCACCAGAGGACCAAGTCCATGCCATGAAAAAACAGCCCACACCATTACGGAGCCACCACCAGCTAGAACAGTGCCTTGCTGACAGTTTGGGTCCATGGCTTCGTGGGGTCTGCGCCACACTCGAACCCTACCATCAGCTCTTACCAACTGAAATCGTGACTCATCGACCAGGCCACGGTTTTTCATTCATCTAGGGACCAACCGATATGCTCACGTGCCCACGAGAGTCGCTGCAAGCGATGTCGTTCTGTCAATAAAGGCACTCGAGTCGGTCTTCGCTGGAATAGCCCAAGAAAGCCAAATTTCTCCGCACAGTTCTAACAGACAAGTCCCTTGTACGTCCCACATTGATTTCTGCAGTTATTTGACGCAGTGTTGCTTGTCTGTTAGAATTGCTGACTTTGCAGACGTCGCCGGTCTCGGTCGTTAAGTGCAGGCGGTCGACCACTGCGCTGTCCATGGTGGGATGTTATGCCTGAAATTTCATACCTCGGCACACTCTTGACACAGTGGATCTGGGAATGTTGAATTCCCTAACGATTTCCGAAATGGCATGACCCATGCGTCTAGCCCAACTAACATTCCGCGTTCAAAGTCTGTTAATTCCCGTCGTGCGGTCATCATCACGTCAGAACCTCTTCACATGAATAACTTGAACAGAAATGAAAGCTCGCGATAGCACTGCGCATTTATACCTGTTCTAAGCGATGCTACTGCCATCTGAAAATTTGCATATTGCTATCCCATGACTTTTGTCACTTCAGTGTATATACATATTTCTTTTAAAATGAAGAAACTTTCCAAAAGTTTCAATAACACATTTTTAATATACTTACCATGATATCCATATTTAACAAGTAATATAAACAAAAAAATTTTTGTTAATTCTACTTTTTTTTCATTGTATTGCAGAAAAGTCCTTAACAAATAAAGTTAAAATTTTCGTCTTACATCTGGTGCCATCTATTATTAGATACATGCAACTTAAATCTAAAAAAAAAAAACCTAAAATTAATTAATGAAATTTAATTAAGGAATTAATATTTGAAAAAACTGTATTAACATCAAGTGTCATCCACTACAAGTTCAAAAAATGTATTTGAACTTGAGAGGATGAATAAAAGTATTTTATTAACGATTAAAATTTGAACAAGCTATTTATAGCGAGTGTGTGAATTAATAGTAGGAATTAAAAAAAAAAAATGTATAAAAATCATTAAAGCATGTGTTATTTCTAATTATTATATAAGAAATAATAATTTATTTTTACCAAAATATTGAATGTGATGCCATTTTTAATAAAGCAACATGCATAACTTGAAAAATCAATAAAGCTGCAAAAATGACTCATTTGTTGATGAGAAAACAAATTAAAATCTGGTAAATTTCTAGGAATACTTCCATAAAATAAGAATACATTCTTTGAAAAATAAATTGTAAAGGATATCAGATTTTAAAAGTGGGGAATCAGAAATTAATGTTAACAACTAATTAAAATTATTTTTAACCCTCTTCAACCGATGAGTAGATTGAATTCTGAATTGATCAGAAGTATTTTTACCAGATTCTTTTAGATTGCAAAAATAAAATTTTAATATTAGAAAGTAAAGATATTTCATGTAGTATCATTATTTATTATTACCGTAATATCACTTACCTTGTTTATTATTACCGTAATATCATTTACCTTTATAAATATATTTTTTTATTATCAGAATTTATCCTTTTAATGTATGCTTCTATATTAAGCACAATATAATAAAAAGATTTTAAAGTTTATCCAATTAAGTAAATGGAAATTTTTAAGTAGTTTATTAAAAAGTATCAATACTTCCTGAATGTAAGTAATTTTACCAACAGTAACTGGATAATTATATTCATATATAAGCAATTTACTTTACAGTAACTGCATAATTATATTCATATATAAGTAATTTACTCTACAGTAACTGGATAATTATATTCATAATTTTTTAATTCACCTTAAGTTGTCTAAATAAATGAACTACTTATAAGATAAGTTACGACAAGAATTATTCTTTGATCATTTTCATCCCAATAACTGAAAATGTTTTAAAGAACTTACTTTTGAAACGTAAGTAGAAAATATTTTTAGAATTAAAACAAAACTGCTTAAAAACTGTAAATTCTGATAATTTAATTTTGCTTAAATTATAAGAATATATTATGAGAATTTTCTTCAATAGCATACTTCATTTAAGCAATCACAATTCCGATACATACCATAAACATAAAAAATGAAAAACAGATAAAAAAAAAACAAAAAAAAAAAAAAAAAAAAAACTACACCTACATACAAGAATTAATCCCTTTACTTAAAAACTTAACAGATTCTTTTTAAAAGAAGAATTCAAAACCAAATCAATAATAATTTACTTGATCTAATTAACACAAAAATTATTTCATTTCTATAATCTTTCTTTTTAATGGACGGTAGGTTTTTTGGATTAAAAATTACCGATGATCTTTGAGTCAAAAATAGAATTCTTCTGGGAACATAACATTTCTTCCCCTTTAACACTTCTCTTGCAACTTTATCCCACGTTCCTGAGACTACAATTTCGAACCTTTTAAATTCGTTCCACTCTTTCTAAAGCATATATCTCTAATAAAAAAGGCAAAAACCCAGAACTTAAAGCATGTCCGCGCTGTTCGAACAAGGTTCGAGATCGTTATGACTACCGGAGGTAACCAGAGAAGAGGCAATCATTTTTGAATCGGAAAGGTATTGCAGCAAGTCAAAAGTAACCTGCAATGACAGTCACCCGATCTACACAGAGGCAATCAGTCAGGGCTTTTTGTGATAAAGGCTTCGCTTGGTAATAGTGCGATATACCACGGCAAGTAATTGGCTGGAACTGTATAAAAGAAGGCTACGGAATCCCAGGCAAATGAAAAACCGCGAGCTCTAGATTTTGTTCTGAGGGAAAGTATTTCGGTGTGCATTTCAGACGAAAACTTTTTCCTTTTATTTCAAAAACTTTTAGTGGCGTTTGTAAAAATAGGGATAGTGTTCTTGATTAAAATAAAAGAAAGAGCGTTTTCAAAACGAAATTGAAGAAAAGCGATTTTTACATAATTGCTACGATTAAAAAATGCTTGGTTTAATTATGGACATTAGATAATTAAAATGGGTAATTTCCAATTAAGGTGTAAAAGTAAGGTAAGTAAAGTGTAAGGTGTCTCATACAAAATCAGTGAACAAGCATTTGGTATTCAAAAATATAAGATCTTTATTTTAATTATGTAATATAATTAAAAAGTAAAAAAAAAACGTTACTTTATATAATTTTTAAAATATCACCATCATAACAGTTTTATAAATTACTTCCATACTACCAAATTAGTACAAAATTATAAAAATAAATAAAATGCAAACAAAGACAATTAATCTGATGAGCTAAACTGAAATATATGAAGATATTGCAAAATTAATCATTAACGGAAACAAATAATACAAATTTATGATAATAAATAAATCATAAGTAAGTTACATATTCATCTCGCCAAAAGCTATGAGATAGTGAAAGGTACCATTGGTGGTATCAAGAGTCTATAGTACTTAAAATGGCAGACAAGAATGCTTTTGTGGCAATTTTTTTGGCTTTTTGTAGCCCATCACAAAAATCATCTGATTTTGTTTCGTATTTCTGCACCTTGGTCTCCTAGAGCTTGAAGCCGCCGGAGTGCCACTGTCCTTACAGATCTAGGTGGTTCCTCAGTGCTTTAGTGCACACACCCACGGTCTCCAGAACTCATTCTATCGATGAGTTCCTTTGCAGCAAATATTGCTACCAACACCTATGCACAGAATTGTTTGTATGGTAAAAGGTATCGATCCATTGCTCTGTATGACCAGCCAGTTTCAAGTATCTTGTCTATGTGAAATGACTATATCAATGTCAAATGTGTCAAATGACTATAAGGTAATAGGATTATGTTCAACATTCTATCGGTTGGGTCACCAGGAAACTGTAACATCAACAACGAAATAAAATACGCTGTCTACATTTATTTCAAGTTTTATAAGATGAAATTTGCACAGTAGAAATGCAAGCTATGATTAAAGTTAGCACTTATTGGCCGTGAAAATTTAATCTTTTGTATAAATTAATGGCGATGGTTTGTTCCTGATGAATGTTAGCAAGTTTCTCTTATATGACTGGAAGAAAGACACACGTCTTTCATCTTACGAACAGTTGTTTGTGATAATGATAAATCAAACAGATACATATACAAAGTGATAAATTTACACTTTTATTATAATACAGTGAAAAAGTATCATAAATTAATGTTTAGATCTTTCCGTTTTATGGTTAATTACATATTCCCTATTTCTATCCTTTGTCTTGTCCTTTTGCGATCCTCCATTAGTATCATAAGTCCGATATGCCAGGTTTTCCTGAATTCAAAAAAAGGAATTGAATTTCCCGGATATCTATTGGCGCTTGTTTTCTTGAATTTTCAGAGAGAGAGATGGAGTCCACGGAAACTTACACCTTTCCTCTAGTTTATATTTCTGGACCATATCCTGCTCATAGAAATAGCAATTAGCTTTCAGGAATATTCTGTATGTCTGGTTTTTCTTGAGAACCAATTGTGTGAATTTGTTAATGATACAGTATATAAATAATAAACCTTACATGCTACAGCTACACAAATATTAATGTTACTATTAAAAATAATAATATACCAAATACAGAATCAAAATAATAGGCATATAATACTAAACATGAAGTAGAAATTAACACTATTTAAACTTATTAATATTTAACCATATACACTCAAGAGCCAAAAACATTACGACCACCCCTACATTTTGCAATGAACTCATCTGGATGACGTGGAAGGCACGTGATGAGGTGGAAGTGGTATTTAACTGCTGCTGGAGAGTCTGAAGAATCATTCTTTCACTTACTTCTGTGTGTGATGGGAAAGGCTGCGGATCTAAGCGACTTTGATAGAGGGCAGATCGTAATGGCTCGAAGGCTCGGAATAAGTATTTCCGAAACTGCACGACTTGTGGGTTGTTCGCGATCTACAGTTGTTAGTACTTATGCAAAGTGGATGAATGACGGTGAAACCAGCAGTAGACGACATGGTGTTGGACGTCCACACGCTATCAAAGAAAAAAGGTCGCCGGAGACTGTCTCGCATGGTGAAGCAAAACCGGAGCAAGACAGTGGCTCAGCTGACAGCCCAATACAATGCAGGGCCAAGTAGAATAGTATCGGAGCACACTGTCCAGCGGACACTGTTGAATATGGGGCTACGCAGCAAACGTCCCACTCGTGTGCCTTTGCTGACCAAGCGTCATCGCCAACTGCGCCTGCGCTGGGCCCGGGAACATCGTGACTGGTCCATGGATCAGTGGGAGAGAGTTGCCTGGTCAGATGAATCACGGTTTGTCATTCATCACGCCGATGGCCGTGTTAGGATACCCCGTCTTCCAGGCGAACAGTTGCTCCCTCAATGTACAGTAGGTCATACACAGGCCGGTGGTGGCGGTATTATGCTTTGGGGGACGTTCTCTTGGGCGTCTCTGGGACCCGTGGTTGTGGTAGAGCAGACCATGAATGCTACAGGGTATCTGAACATCATTGCGGACCAGTTGCACCCTTACATGGTCTCTGTTTTTCCAGCTGGAAATGGAATGTTCCAACAGGACAACGCCCCTTGTCACAAGGCTAAAATTGTGTTGGAGGGGTTCCAGGAACATGATGCTGAATTCCAGTTAATGTCCTAGCCGCCTAACTGACCGGATCTCAATCCGATAGAACAGATTTGGGATGTCCTGGGACGGCAGCTCAGAGTGCAAAGACCACCAATTCGCAATATCTCGGATTTGCGTGACCGTTGCTTAAACATCTGGTACAATCTGTCTCCGGCCATCTACCGAGGACTTGTGGCATCCATGCCAAGGCGGGTTGAAGCTGTGTTGTGAGCCAAAGGTGGGGCCAACTCGTTATTGACAGGTGGTCATAATGTTTTGGCTCTTGAGTGTATATATGTAAGAACGGCATTCAGATGACATATAATATATAATAAAAATACATATTATCAATTTACATGCATTCATGGCCTCAACTATCCTAAAGTATCCTCTGTAATAAATTACTGTTTAATGCAAAGTTTTTCTTAAAATCAAATAACTTTAACCATTTAGAAATTTTAATTATTTCTACCTATAATCATATAACATTACTTAACAGTAATTTTATGATACAAACCTAATCCTTCCGCTGCAGAATTTTTAAATAGTAGATTTTTCAATCACATAGAAAAGTTAGCTTTACATGATTAATAATATTACACATTTAAGGCAGCTTCAACTTTCGAGGCATATTGTGAGTAAGCCTCCCTTTTGATTTTCCAAAAATTATTAAATTAGTTCTTGTGTTGAAATGGATTAATAAGATAATAATAATAATGAAATAATGGTTTAAGAAAATTATTCTTTTTATGTTCGCGTAGTCAGGAAAATCGTCATCATTTGACATAATGTGTAATTAAAAAAATTATTCCCAAAAATTTAAAAATTAAATATTACTTACTTATTATTATTAAAAAATTAAATATTAATTATTTATTTATTGTTATTATTAAAAATTAAATATTAATATTAATTATTAATTATTATTATTATTAATTAAAAAATTTATATTATAAATTATTATTAATTATTTATTAAAAATTATTCCCCCTTATATTTAAAAAAATAAATTCCACATGAAAATTTCCTGGCTGCTCATACATTTTGAAAATCTATTCTAATGGTGGAAAAAAAGGAAATTTTTTTAAAAAGGACATTTTTTACTTTTTCCAGTAAGACTCTTTCCATTTATTTGCTCTAATAACGCCTACTACTTGCTACTAATTCAGAAAGAAATTTCCTATCCTGCATTGTATTTTTACGCCTATCTGATACATCAGCGTAACTCTAACACAAGGGATTTCAATTTATGTTCACACTTTTTCTTTTCTTTCTGATCTTCCTACTTCTTGATGGCCAATTGGCTAGCACTCTGACCTTTGGTAACACGGACTTCAAGTTCAAATCCTGGCGGTGGCATTAATGTTTGTTAATGGTTCGAAATGCGCATTGAATTGTAGATCCCAGTCTAATTAGCCTAAAAGTGTGCAAAAAGTGACTCTAGAACGATAAACTAAACCAAGCCTGATGTTTCCGGTATAATATATTTTCGAAATCCGTAGAAATTATAAAGAGATTTTCCTTCTTCTTTAATAATTGAAGAGACTTGTACCACTAATTTTGAAACTTCTTTCCCCTGATCTTTTTTATTTATTCTGGTAAAAAAAAAAAAAGAGACGATAATTTCTTTATTTGTTTACACCCAAAATAATAATATCAACAATAATAATTACAATTAAAACTAATCGATATTTAAATTTTTACCTTCTTTCTATAAATCTTATTTTTAAAGGCACATTATATATATATATATATATATATATATACTATAAAACACAATTAATACTTTTTATTAAAAGTAGAAATATAACGATGTTTTCAAAATCACCTTCTTACAATTTAAAAAGTATAAGTTTTTAACAATTTGTACTTAAACAATATTCTTGAATAATATTATTATTATTTAATGCTAAACACAATAACAATTAATTGGTTAACATGATTATTATAAACGCATGAACATACCAAAATACAAAACAAAAACTAAGCATTCCATCAAACATAAATAATTTTATAAAAATTATCTCATATTATTCAGGAAAAAAATATTACACATCAGAAATTATTAAATACCAACTATTTCTTGAAATCAACATTTCTTTCACCTTACCTGAACAACAGTAGTTTCACAATAAAATTATTAAAAATAAATCAAAAAGCACTGTAGTATCCTCCCCCCTCCCCACGTTAATAGTTAGAATTTAATTAATAAGTTTAAAAAAAAAAATGCCTCTCTTGTTCCTTAAAGCCCATCCTCTCTAAAAACACAGATTTAATGCACAGATTTTCATCAAATGGGCCATTTTAAACTTCAATGCCAGTGGTTCGTTCTTTTCCTTGGTTTTTGTTTGGTCTCTTTACATATAAGGGAAATATTCGAAGAAAGATATAATAAGGCAGATATTCAAAGGAAGATTTACTAATTATGGAAATAAGGAAGACTCAATAAGTGAAATAAGGAAGATATTCGAAATTTGATATATCTTTTGACATACATAAAACATTTTTAAAAAAATTATGATTTCATTAATAAATAATATATTTTGCTAATTATTTATTAATCAATTAAAGCTTTAAATGTTATCATAAAT
This sequence comes from Caerostris extrusa, assembly GCA_021605095.1. Classification (NCBI taxonomy): domain Eukaryota; kingdom Metazoa; phylum Arthropoda; class Arachnida; order Araneae; family Araneidae; genus Caerostris; species Caerostris extrusa. Next base: position 30,674 of record BPLR01015314.1, read on the forward strand.
TCTATTAAGTTAATAAAGATTTTTTTTTTTTTTTTTTTTTTTGAAAAATAAATACTGTAATGCATCTCATGTTTATTTTCTAACGAAGTCAACACTTAAACATATAAATTCATAAAAGCATTAAAAAATTTTTCTTTTTGCACTTGTTATGGAAAGCTGATGCATTTAAATTATTCCGTATATAATGCTACAGATTAATATTATATAAAAGTATTTGAAAATTTTTTTTTTTTTTTTTATTTAAGATGAGTATTTATTTACGGTAATATAGTTTTTATTAAAACAGTAGAAAATATATAATTAAATATATACATATATATTTACATGTAGCAAAAATTGCTTTACAGGACAACTTTTAAGAGTAGTTGTATTGTATTTACCTGTTGTAGGGAGGAAACTTGAAAACTCCCACCAGGTCGACTGACTATTAATGAGACGCTTTACACACATTTTCACAGTATTATCGTATAAGCAAAAAAATAATGCATCCAGAATAATATATATATATATATTACTAGTATATATATATATATTAAATTTTCCAAAGAATTTTAATATGACAATCAACAGATTGGATCCGTTCCTTAGTCTTTCGCAGACACACGATTTTAAATTACACTAAATGTCCTGGAATTTTCCAAATTAGTCTGTAGGGTTTATTGATAACCGATAGAACTTATTTCTATAATTTGCATCATTTGAATAAATTAAAAAAAATCATATCGAAATATCCACATCTAAGAAAATTTTCATATCGTGGCGCCATCTATCAGAAGAATTAACTGGATAAAATAATTTGTTAGCGAGTGAGAATTTTTTTTTTTCTTTTCTTTTTCTTTTTGTATTCGAAAATTTCCTTGCTATTGAAATTTTTACAAAAAAAATATTGAACATATGGAGATAAAATGTTCTACAATGACAATTTCAACGAAATCTGTTAAAAACTTATATTTATTATTATTTATTTAAAAATCGGAAATGTATTATTTTGTAAAACATCAAATTTCAAGTACAACTCCATATACTCTGTATTCTGTAAAAATTAACAAATTTGTTGCAGTCTGTGATTCGTATTGGACTAGATCTTATATTTCAGTTTTTTTTAATTTTTTTATTCAGTACTGAATTTTGCATTTTTCCCATAAAATATATCTTTTTTTTTTTTTTCCTCCGTTTATATCCGATGTAACAAGGTTGCTTGATTATATTGTAAATATCCAGTTACATAAGCCATTAATTTTTTGTATTGATGTAATATCTGAGTTTGATTTATTATTTGTTTCTAAAACTTAAATAAGACTAAAACTTCATAATGAAGGTGTTTGTAACGCTTGAGAATAACAATTAAAAAAAAAAAAAAAAAAAAAAAAAAAAATCTGAAACTTATAATTTTAAAATTTCTAATTTCTAATTTTGAAATTCTTTTTGGCTCTTTTTTTTCAAAAACAATTAAATCTAGATATCCTATTAGCTGTGTTCGATCATCAACTGTCAAAGTTTATGGTTTTCACAGAAAGTTTGCATAAGTAAACAAACTTGTTCTAATTGTACAACCTCTGGTTATTAATATGTTGAATGTCATTCAAGCTCGAAATACTTAAACTGTCAACAAAACCAATTTTCAAATTCAAAATTTTGCCCTTAGTGGTATTTGGAAAAAGAAGGTTCAGGAAATTAAAGTAAATCGGAATTTATCTTATGTTGAATCAAGAACAAATTATCCTTCAATCTACTTCTTCGTGTGCAGAATTACCAACAACAAAAATACCTCATAAACTAATCAACTTTTTCAACCAACATGTTCCGCTTCCATTATGATAAACAGCAATGTAAGATATATTATTTATTCATCTTTAAATCCCGCTTTCCTCCCTGAAAGCGAAATATACTGGCTATGATTCTTCTGCAACTTTTGTATTTGCAACATCAACATCAATTCCCGGTTCTTTTCATATTTTTGGTCCTCGTGACACCGAATCCAGTATTAAAACTAAATATCATTCAATAGATCATAAAACGGGGAAAAAACCCAATATAATTGATAACTATAGACATAATTCAAAAGATATAATATTGAATAGAAAAAGTATTAAAACGTTGTCTTTTACAGCATTGAAATCAAAATCACGATCAGAATTTGCATCTCTGTCAATGAAAACAGCAAAACTAGTGTAAATGATATTTCTGAGGCATCCAGCGATAATGAGCATATGAACATAAAGATGAGCCAGACGTGACTTGAAATTATTTTAGTGATTTAATCTATTTGATCCAACTTGTCTATTTTACTTGAACCAATTTGGAAATTTTTAATTCAATCAAATTTTAGTATCTATGATATGCAGATCTACGATGTGAGATTTACGAGCATTAGCATTGTTTTAATATTTATAAGTAATTAATAAGGATTTTAATAATTTTTGATATATAAATCATTGTTTAGCACAGCATGGCCAACATTGTACCATTAAATAAGATCAACCAACTAATGTCAATGCTTACCAACTCGTTTAGTTAATTATACAAAAGAAAAGCTCCTTATTGATTTTTTTGCACCATTTGTATTATTTGAGTTCAACTCATTCAATACATACTGCTGCTCTGAAACCCCATTGCTTTCATTAGGAATTGAATCTACATTTGTGGTATCATACGAACTGATGCTATTCAACTTTTATTCGAATCACACCCCAAAATCGGTTTTTATTATATCTAATACATCAAATTTCAATTTCAAATTCAATAAGTTACTGGATGTGAATAATTTTAAAATGAATGATTTGTATCCTATAAACTGATTAGCATCGTTTGTGCAAAAAATATCGCCAGTTTGATTTATATTTCGTATAAAGGGAACTGTAAAATTTCGAAATGATCACATTACTTTTTAGGAAGTTTATCTTTTTTGCTTTTTTATAAAAGTTCATAAATGTACGAAAAATAAATTTATAAAAATAAATTTTGTATATACAAAAACCTTATTCAATGTGGGATTAACGTTCCACCAATCGACACATCGATTGCCTCAGGGTGTAGGATCTTTGGATTTCTAGGATCTGTGTTTAAGCACGCAAGTTACTATATAAGGAAAACAAATATTGAAATTCAGATACAAAAATATATTCTAAATTCCAAATTAAGTAGTGATCACAAAATTTTTATTTACTTGTTCAAAACAAACCAGCTTATTCAAAATTTAATGTACTGTTAAATAAAAGGCTGAATAAAACAATGTACGAAACAGTGACACTAAAATCGTATTGTGTCAACTGTAAGTAATATTGCAATGATTATGAAAGTAAGATTGTAGGTTATGCTGTGATAATAAGATAAAAAAATCTGGAATAACCTATCCCTTTCAATGATGAAGGGTTATTTGAGAATAGAGGTATGTCATAATCAGTTATAGCTGCCTAAAAGATTCAATGGGAGTTCTTCTATGGTTATAGTTTTATCAGCATACAAGACGGTTCGGTCAAGATGGGGAAAATACGTCGAATGCCGATTGCAAATAACTGCGCTGTCCATATATAATTTTTGAAGTTATGCATACAGAAGGATTTTAAGAATCTCAACTCAACTTAAGTCTTGCTGAAGCAGCCAGAAGCATAATCTCAACATGGACTATGCTCAGAAGGCTTCCTGAAAATGGTCTGAGGGATGAAAGCGTTCATCTCTATGTACAGAAAAGGAACATTTGAGGTGGACAAGCCAACATATTGGCTTGCAGATAAATGGAGAGCAGTTCTGCTCATGAATGAATGCCCACATAAAAGACATAACTTGGTTTGGAGAGAACATGAAATCCATTAACATTTTTAAATATCCGTGAAATGATGTATATATACATATATGTACCCCCAATATCGGTTTTATTATTTGGAGAAATGTCCCAAATTTTTACAATTATCAAATTAAAACAATAGATGTCAACAACATGTCATTAACATTAAATTTTTCTTAGTTACTTTTTGAATGAAGCAAGACAAAACCACACAAATGTTTAAAATTTTGATACGTGCACATAACTGCCTGCTCTGTAGATAACGGGGAGATAAGACTAAACCATCAATTAAGCTATTTGAAGTAAAATCGTCATCAACTGGGTTTTATAGAACAAGTTCCATCAATTCTGCAAACTCAGTTTCTTATGAAAAAATTTCATAAGTGTATTCTGTGGTATTTTTAAGATTTATCGTTATATATAATTTATTTAAAATTGCTAAGCTTGGCGAAAATTTAAATATTGAAAGGGGAAGAAAAGGGGAGTAGATGACCGTAAGAAAAAAAAAAATTCTGAAAACCTCCCTTTCAAATGCTACGAACAGTACTTCGTATTTTGTAAACGTGTTTGTGTATTTTTGTTGTGTCCTTTGTATTTTGTAAATGTGTTTGCCCTTTGTATTTTGAAAATGTTTCTTTGCATTTTGCATTTTTTTTTTTTCGCCCCAAAACATGTTACAACTTTTCTACAACTCTGCAGTTCTACAATAGATTTTAATGTTTTATGTTTTCTAGAATTAAATCCTGCTGCCATCTTGCGGTTGAGAAAGTAATTGTAAACCATAAAATCAAAGTTAAACTTTGCTGTTAAGCTATAAATTATCTTATTTATTTTATAAAATTAATGATTCTGTTATAAATTAAAAATATTTTATTATAAAAGAATAATTTGTGAAATGAACAAAATATAAATGTACGATAATGAAAAAGTACCTTTGAAGAAACAAAGAAAAATTGAGAAGTAACATGAATGCTCAATAATTAATCATTCTTCATTAAACGTTATAAAAGGAATAAAATTTTATAGCAATTTTTGATTAAATTAATCAAGAAATCCTTTTAATATAATTTGTGAAATTCTTATAAAAATTAAATAACATATATATACATTTTTGTCTTTAAAAAATTTTAAAAAGAAAAAAAAAAAATCTTTCCTGTAAGATTTTTTTTTAATCACATTTTAAGAAATATAAATAATAAAAAAAAACACATTTTAAAAAATGTTTTAACAAGAAAAGTTTTTTTTTTACATTATTTATTTTTCACACAATTGCATTATACTTTTTTGTTATGGTACATCGAGTAGAAATTTTGAATTTTTTTTTTGAGTAAGCAGATATGCACAGTGAGTTTATTTGTACATTATACACATTCAAATATCATAAACATTCAAATACCATAATTTCGTGTCTCAGTTGTAACTTGCGCAAAGGGTGTGTTACTAACTGTGAATCTTCTGGCTGTATCTGTTGCAAACACTTCTTTCAAAAGCAAGGAGGCTCGATATGAATCGTAGCAGCTTGTATAAGTGTCTCGCATCGATAATCAGATCTCTTTAATCACAATTTCAAAAGTTTCATTTGCGGTTTACCTAAAGCTAAAATTCATCTCGGGATAAACGCTCTTCCTTTATTAGCCGTCGGTTGGCTAGTCAAGGTAAACATAAGTGAAACACAGGCCTCAAAATTGTTTCATAGCTTTATCTTTAAAAAAAACTGTTCAAATAAATCTTTTTATTAAAGAAAACCATCTAGGCCAGTCATTTGAATATACCACTCACTTGATAATCACAACAGATTAATTTAATAGGAAATATTTGACTGTATTAAAAAAAAAAAAAAAAACATTTCTAGAATTTTTCTACAATGAAATTTTTTTCCATGATTCAATTTTAGCATAGTATGTTTATAATAAATGATGACACTAAAGGATGTTAGACACGCATCCACGGTCAGATTTAATTCAGATTTATTCAGATAATTTGTCTAGCAATCATCATAAATATTGAAAGACTGGATACCATCTAATTTCTTTTTTTTTGCCTGCTCAAAATCTTTTTTACAGCCGAAGCTTTTTGGAAGTCAAATTGTTTGACATCATTTTAAACGTCTTAGCCAGTCTGTTGGACCAATCTAACCCTTTGTGACTGAAGCTGTGGTGCTATTTAAACACAAAAGTTTATTAAAATGATATTTCAATCTTAGCTGCCTTAAAAGACAGAATTTTACAGCAGTTTTTAACTATCGGAGCACTGAGTGCTGCTGCGTTTGTTGGGCATTGCATGCAACTTTTAAAGAAATATGACGGAGGGCATGTCAAACCTTATCTACAACGATATTATGATTTAACATGCGATTGCAATAAAGTTATTGCACGTGAATTTGTAGTTTAATTTAATTTTTTTCTACATGTTTCCGCAAAAAAAATATTGCACATAAACTCTTTAATTAGTTTATGTGCAATATAAACTAATATAACTTTAATATGCAATATAAAAATAACTTTAATATGCAATATAACTTTAACTTTAGTGTTTCAGTTTAACAATTTCACACTTTCTGTGAGCCTGAATGGCGGATTGATCTCTGGCACCCGATGCCACAGGGTTCGACTCCCGGTAGTGCCATGAATGGTTGTAGAGGTTTAGAATCCACTTTAAGCCTTAGGTACCGGTCTCATATGACCGTAAGAGCGTCACGCAGCCAAGTCAGGCTTCTACCTACGAGTGCTGCATCACAACAGAAGCTGTCTCCTTTCCATGCGGGTTTGTCGGCTTGGTATAGATGTCTACTAAGTGGGATAAGAAACAACCACAAACACTTTCTATTTAGAGAAGAGTAGTGGATTATTTTTAAAAATAAGTAAATTACTTAAACAGTAGTGCCATTTTTCCCTTAGCAGCCAAAATTTAAAAAATCGAAATGAAAACAGCTTATTAAGGAGTATAGTATCAATTTAACACATCGAGAATCGTAATGCAGTGAAAAGTAAATAGTCTGAATACCAGCATATTTTTGTATTAAATATAATTGGTAATCATTTTTTAATTTGCAATATTTTTAAATGGTTAATATATCCCTCAATGGTTGGCATCACTGCAAATAAAGTGAATTTGGAAAAAAAAAAAAGACGAGTATTCACTTCTCCCGTCTACAAAGTGTTAATTATAATTCATTCAGTAGTTCTATGCAGTAATTATAAGCAGATTCCTAAACACCTCCTGTTTAATTTTGATTATCTTGTTTAATTAATTTTAAAATTTCTTATCACAAGTTATAATACATGCTTTAAAAAATTTCTAGAAAAGACAGATATTTAGTGTTTTCTAAGTTTATGTGGAAATTTGCAAGCATAATTTCTGTATTTAGAGCAAAATTTCAGACACAAATTGAGTTTAAAATTATTATAGTTATAATAATTTGAATTTGAATTAATTATTTAAATTCACACTTTCTTACAAACATCTTGAAAACGAGATATAGTTCATAACTTTAGTTTTAATAATTAATTTGTATATTTGCTTTTATGTATTCCTTGATAACAATAGCTTAATAATGTTATTGTTTCGTGTCTATGATGTATTGGTATTTCTTTTAGTTTTCTCTCAATATTACGTATATTGCTAATGCATATCTCAATATGAGTTTGTTTGTTTATAATTTTGTACATTAAATTATATAGTATAAAAAAAAAACAATTAATAATTTAATTGATTGTAAAATTATTTTATTAAAAAATAAATAAACTTTACGAATATATAAATGAAATTAATCGTTAAATTAAAATTAGATAGAAACGTTTAAATTTCTGTAATTCGTTTAACATGAGTTAAAAATAATGATATTTGAAAAGAAAAATATATAGAGTGGGTTTAATTAGTTTAAGAAATAGTTGCTGCTGTTAGGTTTTATACAGTCATTTTTTTGTTATATTTCTAAATTTTCCAATTATTTAAAATATTTAACCTTATTGAAAACCTTTTTAAGGATTTTATTTGAAAATTCAGAACTTCCGAATTTGATAGTTCAACTATACCGTACCGCCATCTATTGACAGTAACAAATATCAACGTTTCTTTATTTTTTTTGCAAACACTCTTTATTGTATGTGCTGCCATCTACGAAGAAAAGCTTACAATAAATTGATGAATTTAATTTTAAACATGTTGCCACATAGTGATCTATAACTAACTCTACGATCAATTTTCAGTGACTTTTTAATTTCAGACTTTTTTTTTACCACTAACGCCAAAAATTTGAAAGAATATATAAGAAACGTAAGCGTGAAATATTAGACTAATGAATAAATATCTTTCGGTTTCCAATTTGTTAAGATAGAAAATTATTCGAAAATTATGTAAGTTTTCACTTTTCAATGTTTTTTCCCGCTAAATTATTATTTTGTTTTCGTTAGCATGGAAAATTAAAAAAAAAATTAGAGTAAAACGAAAAAATTTTAAGAGTAATTAATGGATAGTTTCTGATTCAATTTTAAGTCCTAAAATAAGCAGTGGCTGGCACTTAAAAATATTGTAACATAAATGATTTGAATAGAAATAAGAAGATAAATAATTGGCTTATCTTAACGATAGATTTAAATATCTATCGTTAAATACATTTAAGATGAATTTAATTCTCACCCAGACTATGCTGCGTACTTATTACATTACTTAATATCACAATCCTTATATTCTATATATCTATTTGAATGGCATTCTAGAATTCATTTTAATTAATTGTAATAATTGTAATAATTTACAAAAACACGTAATTATTGTTTGTGCGAAACACGTTATTTTCCAATGAATTTACAAAAACACCTGTTTATGAATTTACCAAAATTTGCTAATGTACTCCTCGAAATAAAAACAAGACCTTTACAAAAATATGTAATTATTTTTTGTGCGAAACACGCTATTTTCCAATGAATTTATAAAAACACGTGTTTCTGAATTTACCAAAATGGGCTAGTGTACTCCACGAAATAAAACAAGACCTTGCATACAAATAACCATGTTATTGTTTCAGAAATTCACATTTGATTACAAATCATCTGGGAATAATAAGGACAGCCGGAATAATAATTTTCAGTTACAAAATTAAAGAAATATTAAGGGACTATCTGTCGCGGACTCCTTTTCGAAAGAGAAGGCACAGACATCAGTAAAACAATATAAATTAAGATTTTAATTCCTTACTTACGTATATAGATTTTAAAATGGTTTCGAAATAAAACTTTTTATTGAAAATCATCGCAAAGATTAATGTACTTCATATAAGAAAATAAACAGGCACGCGAATAATTTTATAATACTCTTGGTGGGGGAAAATGTAATAATGAAAATTATTTAAAAATAAAAATTTTAGGTATACAAATATTTGTTCAATTTCTGCAAAATATATGTAGCATTTAGTAAATAGCATACATATTATTTAAATGATTGATTGAAAAAAAATTAGAAAAAAGAATGTGTGATGATATAAAAAATAATGGTCAAAACATTGAATGAGTTGTTTTTCAAATGCTTTGGAAGTTCGCTTTAGTAACATTTGTTTTATAATTGTTCTTAGTTTATTTTTACTGAAAAAGCGGCTTGCGAAGTTCTGAGTAGTTTGAAATAAAAAATATGATTAAAAGAGTCCTTTTATACTATATTGTTGTAAACTTCATTTTGATGCAAAAATCGTACCATTTCTTTAATTCTTCGGAAATCATCTGACTGCAATCAAATGGCTATCAATTATGAAATTCATGAAATGCGCCTTTTTATAACTGCAACAATTCACAACTTGAATATCCACTTAATAAAACATGAGCATATATAAGTTATTGTCCAGTTAAGTGCTAGTTCTATTATCCATTTTAAAACTAAAAAGTCGAATATAGAAGATTACTTATTATTGATTATTCTAAAATTTTGCACTTTGAACGCATACATGTTTATTGAACTTTACCGTACTAGAGGGGGGAAAATCGCTGAAAAGGAAAATTTTCCATCATTTGCGGCTAATTTTGTATATTATGATTTGTATTTATTGATTACTCTAAAATATTTCCTATATATTCTTTTAACTTATTTTTTCAACACATTGGCAGAAAGAAAAATCTTTTAAATCATGAAAATCACTGAAATTTGGTAGTTTACACAAATTAAAACTAATTTCGCATATTTAGAATTCAGAGTGGAATCGAAAGTTTTTATTGATTAATCTGAAATTTTGAACGTATGTTTCTGAAACCATTCGACAACTTTTCTTAGCCAACGGAAAAAGAATATCGAAAAAGTTTTTTAAATTTCACTTTAATGTATATATATGTGTATTTGTGTTTAATATATACTTGTATGCAATGTATGTACTGTTATGTATATATGCACATACAATACATATGTATATCTGCATGTAATGTGCATACGTTTGTACGTACGCATTTATGTGTGTATACGTTTGTACGTACTTGTGTATATATGTCTATATGTACGTGTTATAACATATATATATATATATGTGTTATAAACATATACATAACATATATATATATATATATATATTTATATATATATATATATATATATATATATATATATATATATATGGTATATCTATATGTACGTGTGTATATATGCACATATATATAAGTATTTATGTGTATGTATCTCTTTATATATATCCTTTACAACGTCTGTACGTACATACGTATGTGTGTAATTTATAACATTTCAATAACGCCATATAAATAAAACTATCAACGGTAACGCATACAGAGACAGACACACACCCAAACATACATATGGATGCACACATACAAATACATGCACAGACAGAATACACACATACATACATAATCACAAAAGTAAGTATGCAACTCATAGCTTAAGTGAAAAATGTTCTCAAGTAAATATAAGAAAAATATTATTTTGAGAGTGTTGTTTTATAGCTTTGATTCAAGTCATAAAGTAATGAAAATAAACCAAATCATTATATTTTAAAAAACTTTAAGAGTATTTTGTTAACTACCAGTAGAAATTTAAATCACAAAAGTATATATGCACTCTGAATTTTGACTTTTAAATATGAATGAAACTTCTCTAGTGATTTTTCGTATTTTAGTGATAAGTTTAAGAAGTTCTGCTACGAAGCTTGTAAGTTTGAGCTTTAAGTACATCAACAATTCACCAATGGCTCCAAGTGAAAAAGAATTATCAAAAGATCTTAAGGATGCAATAATAAAGCTTTATAAGGAAAGCAAGTCCCAAAGACAAATCTAAAATCATAGGCAAAAGTCCTGCAACAGTAAAAAATCATAGAAAAGTTCAGGTTGGGGAAATACTAAACAAGCCAAGAACAGACGATCATTTTGACGGATCGAGAAAGGCAAATTATTGTTGGAAATGTGAAAAAGAAATCCGACGATTAGCACACCAAAATTGACAACTGATGTGAAAAACAATTTGCGAAATTGACAATCCTGAAACAACCCAGGATACCATGATCGAAATATGAAGAAAACCATTTGTTAGCAAGTGAATCACAAAAAAGAGAATAGATTTTGCAAAAAGAAAATGTAAAGCAGGACACAAATTTTGAATTCCGTGATTTTTCGGATGAGTAAATTCAACATCCACGGGTCAGATGGACACCAAAAGTTTGGAGGAAAGCAAATGCAGCTCTAGAACCAAAGGAACTGTAAAACACGGTGGTGGTTCGATTATGATTTGGGGTTGCATGGCAGCAACTGGAGTAGGAAATTTAGTTATAATCGACGGAATAATGAATCAATATAGCTATTTGAATATTTTAAAGAATAATCTAAGCCAAAAGTGCTTCTAAATTGGGACTCGATGGATCCTTCACTTTCCAACAAGATAATGATCCCAAACATACTGCTCAAAATATCGTGCAAAAACAGCTAAAAACCCCACCGCAGTCACCTGATCTTAATCCCATTGAACACTTATGGGATTATCTCGATCGCCAAATTAGAAAGCAAAGAGATCAAAACTAAGAATGATCTAAAAAAGCCCTTTTGGAGGAGTGGCAGAAAATACCATCTTCTGTCACTCAAAATTTAGTAAAAATCAGTGCCATCTAGATTGAGAGCTGTTATAAAGGCCAAAAGCTATCCAACAAATTACTAATTTTTTGAAAAATTGTAAAATTTGCAATATTAATGTCTTTCTTTGTTTTTGTTTGCATACTTACTTTTATGATGTAAATTTACATCCTATTTTAAGTTAGGCTCATCTTGCAAATTAAATATTTGTATTTTTAATTACTTTTCGTTTTGTTATTAAGCTCGATTTTGTTGTAATCAAAATAAATCGTTAATTTGAAAACTCTAATATTGTAGGCCTGCTTTTTTTCATAGAACATCATCACATACACTCTGCATACTTACTTTTGTGACTAAGTGTAAAAACATATATACATATACACATACATACGTATATACACATACATTCAGACATATGCATATATATATCCTTTACATAAGTTTGTACATCTATACATTCTTACTTAAATGTAAAGACAAATACATCCAGACATATACCTTTTATACAAGTCTGTACATACAGACAGACAAACACATGTATAGCTACATACTCATTTATTTATACATACGCACATAAAAGCATATGCTCACAAGTACATGCAAATATATGTACATATTGACATACAGGGTTATTATCAAAAATAACATCTTTCAAATAAGATGCAATTTGCGGATTAAATGCATACAAGTTTTTCTTCTTAATCTGTCTACCACCGGCAATTTTCGTAATACAGGAGCCATTCAGAAGCTTTTTAGGGTTTTTCACTATGGAGATCCCATTAAAAAGAATTTAAAAATAAATAAAAAAAAAAATCCTATGTTTTTTCTATTTGAAATTTTTGAATTAGTGTCACTGTAATCGTACCTGTTAGAGTTTAACTGTTTTTTTCCCATATGATTCTTGAGCGCATATCTCAAAATACTTTAAACCAAAGTTTCATTCAACTTCTGAGAATAGTATAAAACCAGCCCTAACTTCAAAATTGATAATAGATGGCGCTACCTGTTCAGGTAAGTGACTTCTAAGCGAACAGTCAATCACATGTCTTTATAATTAATTATTGGATGGTTAATGTAAATCTAAAAGGAATTAGATTTACATAAATGATATTTTTACATAAAACACTTTTAACACTTATTATTTGTTCATATTATCAGAAAAAAATTTCGAATTTCATGATATGTGCGTAATCTTTGAGAATTACATAAAATAATAATTCTGAAATTATCTTTATCCTGTACAAGAAGAAAATGTTATCTGCCTGACCTAAATTTTTATTTAAATATTTGTTTTAGCATTTTATTTGTTTCTTTAATATACGTATAACAGATCTTTTTATTAATAATTAAAATGTATAAAATATGAGATTATAAAAATATTACCTGTAATTAATACATTCAATTAATTAAAATTACCTGAAATTTATTGCCTGTAATTAAATAAAATTTAACGATTATTAATTAATTAGTTTTTGACATTTGCATTGAAATATTTGTATTTAAAGGAAAAAAATTCACAAAAATTGAATGATTTACTTAAAATTTTTTTTTTCAAAATCAAAATATCATAAGTATTTAAAAAAAAATGTTTTGAAAATGAACTTCATAAAATGAAAAGTCACTCTCAAATATAAGTGTATTGTTGTGAAGTGATACAGGATTTTCAATACTTTATTATCGAAATTTTATTCTTTCAACCAATTCTCGCCCACTGGACTACTGTTATAAAACATAGGTAAAAAGATGTCATGAAAGTAACTTTCCATACTTTTGTAGAACTCAATAAATAACTGTGAAAAATCTTTCTCGTTAATAAATGACGAGCTAAAATAACAATAAAAACAACAATAATAATAAAGCGATAGATCTTTCTATATTAATTAAAAAAAAGGGTCAAAAGAAATTTTATGCAAAACTTGATTTCAATTTATACTGTCCATTCAAATTAATTAAGTTTATTGAATTCAGATGAAGTTATTTATATTTTCCCGTTTAAAATTAATATTTTGAGAGTGTATCTTTCAGTAAGCTTGAAGACGAAGTTGACTACATTGGATCCATAAAATAATCTTAAATCTTTTTAGGAATCGTATATAAGTTAAGATATATTTTGTTATTATATTTAATATATACATATATATATTCTGATTCCTTACATTTTGCAAATTTTTACTCAATTTTTAATTAAATATTTATTTTTACACCATATTTATTAAATTTACTCAATTTTTAATTAAATATTTATTTTTACTCCATACTTATTAAATTTACACAATTTTTAATTAAATATTTATTTTTACACCAAATTTATTAAATTTACACAATTTTTAATTAAATATTTATTTTTTACACCAAATTTATTAAATTTACTCAATTTTTAATTAAATATTTATTTTTACACCATATTTATTAAATTTACAATTTTTATTAAATTTACACAATTTTTAATTAAATTTTTAATTAAATATTTTTTTACTCCATATTTATTAAATTTACACAATTTTTAATTAAATATTTATTTTTACTCCAAATTTATTAAATTTACTCAATTTTTAATTAAATATTTATTTTTACTCAATATTTATTAAATTTACTCATTTATTTTTTATTATTTTTACTCAATTTTTAATTAAATATATATTTTTACTCAAATTCTTACACAATTTTACTCAAATTTTTATTACATTAACGAATATTTATCATATAACAAATATTCAAAATATATGGCTGGATCTGCTTCACGGATAGAACGATGGACTTCTGAACTATAATAGCTTGGTACTAAACACTAGAAATAATGCCAAACTAAAAGTTTCTACATGCTAGTATCGGCCAAGTTTATTCGTAGGCTGTCCTGTCATAGATGTTGAAAGAGAGAACACACACTCCCTCGGAGGTGTTCAGTACAAATTACAGTAGAAATGTGGGTACAGAGCAGAAGATACCCTGTGGTGTATCCTCAGTAATGAGGAATCTATTACATGTCAATACAAATAACTTCAGGACAATATTACCAACAATTTTAGATTTTTTTTTTTTTTTTTTTTTTTTTTTTTTGCAAGTAATTGCGCAAAGTATAATTCTAATTCCACATAAAATATACTTTATATAATCATAGATTTAATCATTTTAGTATATATGACTGATTTATCAAGAAATATTTTAGAGTAAAGAATATATGTAAACTTTTGAGGAAAGGGCATCGACTGCGTTATCTTAAAAGTAAACAAAAGTTTAAAAAAATTACATAAATATACTTAAATTACGTAAATTACATATTGTGTTAGAGTACATAAAATTAAATAATTTAGAGAATTTACTGTACGAATGTCTACTAGAGAAACAAACTAATTTTTAAAAACATTTCTTTAGAAATTTTTTATATTTGTATTTTATGTTATTTCGAAATTATATATCGTATCTGATTATTAAATCTTTTAACCTTTATAATAAAAACTGCATAACAAAGTAATTAAAATGTGTAATATACAAAGAGTGTAAAAAGTACAACATTAATTTTGCGTGTTTGTTGCTTAGAAAGTATTAGTTGACATAGTATTAGTTGACATTAGTTGATTAAGTATTTATTTGACATTCATAAAAAATTATTAAACCAATATTTACTATTTATAACAATACGGCTAGTATAGAAAGCATACGTACACCTTTATTTGTATTTAAAAGTTTACGAAATTTTAATTCTTGAAATAAAAGTTTTAATCAAAACTAACTAATATACATACGAACATATATTTTGAACATTCCATTTTATTTTAATTACAACAAATGAGTCGTTCACATGTTTAGAACAAAAACAAAAACAAACACATTTGCTATTTATCTAACAGAGTGAATAACATTCGTATATTCAAAATAATTTTAAAATTTTGTTAAAAATAATTTACAATTAATATTTATTTGGATATATTTTGACTTTTATAATAATTTGTAGTCTTATAAAAGACAAAATATTAACGGCATAGATTCGATCAATTTAAAGTAATTGAATTCTAAATAGAATTTTCTTTTGAAGAGCAAATTTTTAGATTAAATAAAGTAGCAAATCCCATTTAGAGCAAATTTGCTATAAATAGTTCTTATTCCTACTTTATTATTTAAAACAGGAATTAATAGGGTTGATATCCATTTACCGTGGAGGAAAATTATTAAATTGCTATATAACTACCAAATGGGGTCTGATGACCTAGTGACTAGCGCTCGGGAGCTCGGTGCCACAGTTTTTGGGTTCGAGTCCCTGCGGTGCCACAGATGTTTATAGTGCTTTGGAATCAATCTTAAACTGTAGGTAGAGCCCTAATAGGACTTCTGTGTGTTGGTCGTAAGGCTGCCAACCCTACTCCATAAAAAGAAAACTTATGTTTTACAATCTACCAGTAGACCGACGGTCTTGGGCTGTAGTGCCGGGGAGTTAGTTTGTTAGCTATATAGCATCCAAAGCCTAATGTCTAACGTTATATTTCGAGGTACATTTGTAAACAGCAATTATGATTGAATAGCATTTTTTTCAATCATAAAATTACTTTAATTTATTGTAAATTATTCTTTATAAATATACTTATTATTATTGATGATCCCTTCAATTATGACTAAATTTCGTACATCAGAGGCCTTCATAAAACCTCCAAACACAGTAAAAACTAAATACAAAACCTCTTACAGACTTCACTGTTCCTTGGATGCATTTCTGCGTTTTTTTCACACTTTTCTCATTCCATCAGATCCAACAACATTGACCTAACTCTTCCTTTTTTTTTTCTAAATTCGGGACCACGGTGAATATATTTTTTTTTTTTTTTGCAAAAGCTAATCGTAGTTAACGATTCTTCTCGGTCACGAAATATTTTATTTCAACAAGTCGGCCTTGGAAGTAAGCATCTCTGCATGCATTTCGTATTGATTGATACGTATACTACAATGTTTTACAGCTAAACTGCTATTTTAGAAGCCCTAATACTCGATTTTTTTCAATTGACGAACAATAAATAGCCGATTATAAAAAGTGAGGAGCGATTATCAATGGCAGTGTATTTGATTAAGTACCTTTGAAAAGGAACCAAAACTTTTAATGATTGATTGTAGGATAGAACAAGGTCTACCAATCAAAATTAAAATTTTATTTAAAGTATAACTTTCTTTATGAAGAGCTAAAATTCTTTTCCTATCGGAAATAAGTCTTTGAACGTTTCCTGCTTATTTTGAGTTATACTTCAAAAGCACAAATTTAAAATTGATTTTTAAATATTACACGTCAATAATTATAGCATTACATATCAATCATTATAACATTACATGTGTTTAAAAATTTGAAAGCATAATTTATAAACTCATACATGTAAAATGCTAAGTTGAGTTTTAAAAATTTAAATATCCTTATTAAGTAACTTTTTAAAAACTAAATTTTCTACTTCAAAGAATATGTATTCAAATCATGGTAAAATTGCAGTATTTTAATTCCTTCTTTCCTATGTATTAAAATATCTTACTTTTTAATACAAAAAATAAATAAATTTTTCATGCTATTATAAATTTATTTGATTTGTGAATTAAGAAAAGGACACAAATTAAATTCAATAATTAAAATCATATGCATTCAAATTGACTACAGTTAAAAGAAAATTGAACATCATTCTCAAAAAAAAAAAAAAAAAAAAAAAAAGGAATTATAATAGAAATTATCAAACGATGATAAAGATTATATTACGAAAAATATTATTTATTTTTATTTTATATTATCTCACTAATGCAACACTAAAGAATAAATTCAAACGTCCATGACTATTTAAATAATATTTAACTCAGAATATTGCGTTACTATCTTATATGGAACTCAACCCACAATTTATTGTTAAATAAATAAATGCAAACGAAAGCACGAATTGAGTCTCCAAATAAAAAGAAAATCAATTTACAAAGAGCAGTTAATATGGAAATAAATTGCAATAACGCGCATAGTTAACATGAGAAGGCCAGGACATTCTGAGGAATTTTTTTACTGATAAATACCTTCCTAACGAACATTTTTACGCTAATTACGCCAGTTCCTCTTCTCATTAGTCTTTCGGGTAACATGTCTGGATATTTCTCCCATGGGTAGCATTTCTTCTCTCAAGAAACAGGAGAGTAATTATATCCAGAAGAACTATTAGCAGTAGCTCACGAAGTTAGCAATTTGTGATTTGCAAGAAAGAAGACATGGCTAACGTCCATACGAGTAAAATGATAAACACTTAAATCAAATGCAAC
Organism: Caerostris extrusa; assembly: GCA_021605095.1. Taxonomy (NCBI): domain Eukaryota; kingdom Metazoa; phylum Arthropoda; class Arachnida; order Araneae; family Araneidae; genus Caerostris; species Caerostris extrusa. The sequence goes on from BPLR01015314.1 coordinate 48,773, forward strand.
TAAAACGAGGCTTTTTTTTTTTATCTTCTTTTGTTTTTTTATGTACAAAAAATGCATAATTTAATGTACCATTTTTAAGCATTCTGATTCTGTATTAAAATAGCGATTTTGTATTACTAAATAAAGAAATCTATTCTACTATGATGAGCAATTTCTGGGACCTGATGGTCGAGTGGCTAGCGCTTGGTACGACAGGTTTCGGGTACGAGTCCCGGTGGGGCCATGGATGTTTGTAGTGGTTCGGAATCCACTTTACACCGTAGGTCCCGGTCTAACAAGAACGAAGAGCGTTGCGGGGGTAGTGTCACTCCGCGTCCGTAGCTTATCTTCAAGCTACACATACCTCTTGGGTAGTGCTAGTGAGTAACGTCGGTGCGGCGTTTGTCTTAAGGTATCAGATACAACTGTCTAAGTGTTTGCCAGCTGCATTAGAAAAAAACTTTGGATTTATTGAAATTATAAACACTTAATTCAAATGCGTCTAAACCGAGACTTTTTTTTTTTATCTTCTCTGTATTTTGTGTACAGAAAATGCATATTTTAATGCACCATTTTTAAGAATTATGATTCTGTATATAATAACAGTTTTACATTACTAAATAAAGAAATTTCTATGATGAGAAATTTTTATGTAATGATACAACCACAATTTTGATATAATTATGTCTAAAACGTTAACTTTCCATAAACTTTTTATTTATTGAAATGATAAACATTTAATTCAAATGCATCTAAACCGAGGCTTTTTTTTTATCTTCTCTGTATTTTATGTGCAGAAAATGTATATTTTAATGTATCATTTGTAAGTATTCTGAATCTGTGTTATAATAATGATTTAACATTACTGAATAAAGAAATCTATTCTGCTATGATCAGCAATTTTAATGTAGTGTTATAACCACAATTTTGATATAATTAAATCTTAAACGTTAACTTTCAATAAACTCTGATTTATATCAGATGAGAAATATTTATGAATGAAAAATAATTTTAGAATGAAAAAAAAAAAAAAAAAAATAAGTATAAAATATTAAATTTATGATTTATTTGAAATTCTACTGATCACAAAATTTTGAAAAAGAGAATGGAAGTTATCTTTTTATCCCTATAAATATTATCTTTATTAGTAAAACAGATTTAAAAACAAACCAACTGAATTCGACTTCATAGAAACGGAAATTTAGCCTTAATAACGCCTTTTCCTCTATCCATGAGTGGACTACTCATGGGATGTCTGTACCGCACCTATTTTATTAGATATGAAAATTTTGTATTTTTAGCTCTAATTTAATAGAACTGTATAGAAAAAATGGAATTAGTGTTTAAATAAAATAAAAAATTAATTAATTTGTATTTTTCATTCTTATTTTTTCAGATACTTTTTTTCAATGATTGAAACTTTTTGACTTGTTTAATAATTTTCAAAAACCTTTGCTCGAAAAGAAATTAAAGGCTATTATACTAAATTATTTTTCTTACTTCTCTTGGTGAATATCTTAGACTGTACATTTTTACTGTTTGTTTTAATTTAAAATTGTAGCTATTATATATACTTCTTCAATTGCGCAATAGTCCCATGGTGGGCCAAGGCCGACGGCCTGCTGACAAATTTTGAGATAAGAGATGTTTTCAATTTACGGCGTAGGGATGTCAGTCCTACAGTCATACGACACAGAAACCTACTACCCAAAATGGATTCCAAAACCACTACAAACATCCATCGTACAAGCTGGGACTCGAACCCTGTGGCACCGACGCCACAGCGCTAGTCACTCGGTCATCAGACCCCCTAGTTATTATATTAGTAACATTTAATATGAAGATCCTTCAAATGAGACTCTAAAGAGCAATTTTCCTTAAAATTGCTTCCCAAAAAATTTCAAAACTTAGACACTACTGTAGATAATATCAAATGTAACATAATAAACAAAATTGTTATAAATGTGTAAATTAAAGAATATTTTCATCTTTCTGTGTACAATGTTTCTTTAATTCAAGCTCTTTAAATACACTACCGATTGTAGCTAATTATAGACACGAATTTCTAAGTTCTGTATTTAATTCCACTGCCGGCCTCAATCATAATGTTAAGAAATTGCACAGAAGTGCAACGTTTGGACTTATCTGAGTTTCTATCGAAAATGTGGTAACAAAAAATTGCTAAGCTGTAGTTAATGAGCATATGAAGAAGTTCAGAGAAGTGAAATGATTTGGACGCTATCCAAATGTCTTATAATGTGGATGCAATTTGAGTTTTATCGGCGGCATCTAAATCGAATGAAGTCGTTTGAATGTTATTTTAGATTTAATTTGAGTATTAACGATGCACGCGTACACTTTTAAATAGTCGCCCAGATTAAGATCGTGACTAATTGAGATGTTGATAGCGTCTTTTTCTTATTCAGATCTTCAAATGAACAGTTTTCAGGGGGAAAGAATATTTTTCATAATATAATTTTCAGTTTACATACACTTTTGTATTGATTTCAAAAATATTTTTATTCAATTATCTCTTTACATGAACGAAGTTAAAAAAATTCATATATTTTTTAAAATTCATTTATTTTTTGAGTGTTTTTGAGTGTGTGTGTGTTTTTTTAGTGTACTTCTAAATTAAATGAAAATTTAAAAAAAATTTAAATTGAGATTATTAATATTTAAATTTGTTCTTTAAATCTTAAATATTTAAATCTCTTCAAGAATTATTTACTGCCAAAGTCAAGAGTCTGAGTGTTTGCATCGATTTCGTCATATATAACACGTAAGTGAATTACTTTAAAAGAAGTTTTAATAATTTTATAACAACTTAATATTATAATAAGCTATAATATAATTATCTTATAAAGTTATATTATTAATAATTACTATAAACTTATAATATTATAACAAGAAGTTTAAATTACTAAAAGAAGTTGGTTCTCTATTTTTTATTTCTTATGATTCGTATAGATAATTTACCCTCACTTAAGGGTGCCCTGGGTAATGCTGAACTTGTTCAGAATGATAAGAATGATATTATCAAAGCCTTATAAGATATTTATAAGAATTATGTCAGATTAATTGTTTTAAATAGTTTCATGTAATTTATAATTTTAAACTATTTTCATAAGGTGCTGAAATTAAATGCTATTGTTTATAGATGTTTTGCAAAATATTAATCTTCTAATTTTTTTTTCAATTAGAATAATAATAAAATAAAAAAAAAAAAAAAATATTATTCATTAAAAAATAATAAAACCAGCAGGAGAACTATTTACTTCAAAATGTGGCAATGAAAGAAAAACAGGTAATATTAAAAAAAAAAAATTAAAGTCAATTCCTACTTTTTTTCACTATATTGCATAAAGTCCTTTATAAATAAAGTTACTTCTGGTGCCCTCTATCGGTAGATACATGCAACTTAAATCTAAAAGCTAAAATTAATTAATTAAATTTAATTAATGAACTAATAATGGAAAAAACTGTATTAACATCAAGTGTCATCCACTACAAGTTCAAAAAATGTATTTGAACTTGAGTGGATGAATAAAAAGTATTTTATTAATGATTGAAAATTTGAACAAGATATATATAGGGAGAGTGTGAGCTAATAGAAGGAATTGAATGAAGTTCGTCATATTTTAGTATTTATAATATTTTATTCTATGTAGTAGCATTGAACCTTAAATATTGTAAAACCCTATTGTATTGGGTCGGCGAGAAAGTTCTTTCGGAATTCACCATTTAAAAGCAATGTGTAACCCGAAATTACTTTCTTGCCTATCCAATATAAGTTACTACCCGACGGAAAGAAACTCAAAAATCATACAAGATACCACGAGAAGATTATGTAAAACAAAGTTGCTCGATTTATTTAAAAAAAAAAAACTCAGTCTGTTTTGTATGCAAGAAAAATCTCTGAATGAATTTTATTTTCTAATCATTTCTATTTCGCTGAATTGCTGTCAATATAAAAGCAATAAATGTAATAAAAATTTAATTTTTTTTTTTCTTTTTCGTAAATTATCTTTGAAGAAGTTTAAATATCTTTTTTTCTTTTTAAAAGACTACTTTTGAAATCATTCACCTGCGTGACGTTAGGAGAAGTCATTTTGAATGAATAGTTTGCATTGATGCAATTTAGGAAAGAAAATCAAGTATTTTGAAAAATATTTTCTAGTTGATTGATTTTATGTTTGCTTAAAATATTTTTTTTTTTTTTCAAAGATAACATTTGAAAGTTGTCCTTCGTAAAAGTTTGAACTTATAAAACGTCTTAATAACAAATAAGTAACATAAAACAAAATTTTTTAAAGTCAATTCCTACTACTTCCTCTTTTTACTGTATTGCAGAAAAGTCCTTTTTACATCTGACGCCATCTATTATTAGATACATGCAACATAAATAAAAAAAAAATAATTAATTAAATTTAATTAATGAATTAATATTTGAAAAACTGTATTAACATCAAGTGTCATCCGCTACAAGTTAAAAAAAAAAATGTATTTGAACTTCAGTGGATGATCAAAAATTATTTTATGAACGATTGAAAATTTGAACAAGATATATATAGGGAGATTGTGAGCTAATAGAAGGAATTGAAATAAAATGTATAACATATAACGTATAAGAAAGTATAGAACGTTTTGAAAGGGTTTAATATTGCATTTGATGCAATTTGAGAAATAAAATACTTCTATTTTCATAGGAAAATGTTATGATAGACATTACTGGTTTTTACGTTTACATTAAATTACCTACAATAGTTATTAAAAGCATCGCTCATGACCCAATGGCAACATGCGAAGCTAGTCAGGCATGAGGGGTGAGGTTCGACTCTGCTGACTGTATTGTTATATTTAATGCTTTCAGAAACAAGGCGACTCGATGGTAGTTGTGGCAATATATATAAAAGAGACTCTCATCAATAGTCAGGCTGCATGCTGGGAGTTTTCCGGGTTTCACTGATACGACAAGCAACGGCTAGGAAGTTATCCCTAAAAGTTCTTCCGGAAGGCACCATCCTCCACTCGTCAATCATCTGTGGGCTGTTGCGGAATACATAAATGGTGCATGAAGCTTATCGATGTTCAACAAAGAATAATAAGAGGTAAGATTTTTCTTTCTAATGCAGCTAGCAAACACTTAGACCGCTTGGTCTTGAATGCCTTAAGGCATGCGCTGCACAGACGTACTCACTTTGCATTACCCGGGGGCGCGTGTAACTTGAAGTTAAGCCACGGACGCGGGAGTAACAATGCCCCCGCAACGCTCTACGATCCTATTAGACCGGGACCTACAGTTTAAAGTGGATTCCGAACCCCTACAAACATCCATGGCACCGCCGGGACTCGAACCCGAAACCTGTCGTACCGAGCGCTAGCCACTCGGCCATTCAGGCCCACACGAGAGGTAAGAAAATCAATTATAAAACAATGCTTTATTATATATTTAAATAGTATAACTTTAAAGTATGAAATTTAATTAAATTTTTTAGAATAATTATCGCTCACTTCTTCAATTAAAATAATATCTTTCTGATCAAGGATTATGCTTAAAGTCATTATGTTAAGCATTACTTTTAATTCAAATTACTTCGAGAAATTTATATTTCGTATTAATCTTAATTTTTTCCACAATGTTAGTTAAAAAAATGAAATATCACTTTAAAATTAGCTGCAGCATTTAATAGTAACTACTCGATGTAAACAGTACGATTGCTCAATGTAATCACTAACTTGATGTAAACAATACCATGACTTGTTATTTATATTCTTCTTCGTTGGGGCAACAGCCCCATGGTGGGCCAAACTCTTCTGTCTACTGGCAGTTTTCGAGAGAGTAGATGGTTTCTTTTACGGCGTAGGATTGTCAGTTCTATGCCCAACGCTTTACAGACATATTAGGCCGGGTTCTACTGTTTAAAATGGATTCCGGCCCACCCAGAAAATGCGGTACCGAGCGTCAGAGCGGTAATTACTCGGACATCAGGCTCTATTACTGTAGCGACCTGATGGATTACAAACTGGCCTTTGGTGCCACAGGCTTCAGGTTCGAATCCCTGGCGATGGCATGAATGTTTGTTAGTGGTTCGGAATCCACGTTAAACTGTAGATCTCGATCTAATTAGCCTTAAGTGTGCGCAGAATGACAGTAGAACGTCAAACAAAACCATTATTGTAACCATATTTGAATATTCTCAGTAGATTTAGACAATCATGTTTTTTGTTTTTAAAGATTACTAATTGTTCAAATGATATTTCCATTTTAAGTATAGGGTTTTTTTTTTTTATAAAAATTAAAAGGCAAATAACCTATAACATTTTGAAGCTGCTCCAACTTTTATTTTGATAAAATATTTATTAGAAGGTCTTACTGAATTTTTTTGAAAATATATAAAATTAATTATAATTTTGAATTTTAATTTAATTTCTTTTTCTATATGATTTTTATATATTTTAATGTAATGATAAATAGGGCAAGACATTATTAATTAGGTTTCTTTTTATAAGTTTTGTCATGAAAATAAAAAATAGAATTATAAATTTTAGTAACATAAATTCACACATATTAATAAATAGTAATTTAACTAAATTTATAGATTTAACTCAAATAACTTTTCCTATAAATAAAAATGAATTATTATAAATAATTATTTGCAAATAATGAAATTGCTTCATGAAGTAAAAATTAATTAATTAATAATTGTTCAATGGGCTTGAAAGATTCACATTATTGCATATAGTTTTGTTTAATTGCTTATATTATATTTTAGATAACTGTTTCTTTTAAATCTGCTTCAAATTTACATCATGCAGCATTTGGGGGAAAACATTATTCATTAATATAAATTATCAAATAATAATAATAATAAACTTCACACTAGGAATTTGTGAATATAAATTAATAAAGAAAATATAATGCAATCGTTTTCATTTAATACTAATTGCAATTCCTTTTACACCTTATTGTAAATAATTTTAAGACTGTTTTAAAACTTAATTTTTTGTTTGTTTAAAAATTGAATAGTATTGAAAAGAAAAATTGAGCAACAGGGTGTGATCGAAATTATTTTTACAAAAACCAAGATTCGAAAACAACAATTACAAAATATTTAAGATGATGCTGTATTTTTGAAGAGATAAAATTGAATGGATTGCCCTATATATATTTGTTGTAGGCTTTCTTTTATGAACAGCTTAACAAAATATTTATCAGTTTATATGAAATGCAAAAGTGAGCAAATTTGTTTCTCCTAGGATTTATTTGGATTATAGGAGATGGAATAACGATTTTTTTCAAAAAGTCATTGCTTATCTGAAACTTTTTAACGTTTCATAGATTATTGATTACATAAGATAAATTAAAAAATAAATTTTAAACCAAAAAAAAGTAATTTTTAATAAAACACTTTTTTTATTTAAGAAAGAGAAAACATAAATTGCAATTATCTATCCTAATAATTTTTGAATAATTTGGCATTATAGATTTTAATATATTTTTTAACATTGTCGTAAACTAATTATGTTGTTCTAAAGTTATTTTATAAATCCATAGTTTAATATTGATTCTATATTATTTAATAGATGAAAATAATTTTTGAGATACCAAAGAATATTAATGTAATGTTTGCTTTGAAACAGTAGCGAATCATATTGTAGTTTATCCTCTGCACGTTTTGCAAATTGATTAAAAAAATTAAAAGCTTACTGTCAAAAGTATATTAAATTTTAAACGCTATTCCGAAAGCTATATTCGAAAATGTTGAAAAGTATAGTGCATATTTAAATCATAAGCAAATAAATGCATAGAATTATTATTTTGCTAAGAGTGCACGATACATTTGATTGACTATAAACTCCTAATCAAATGTATTGTATCAGATGGATATAAATATTTATAGATGTATTGAACAAAAATTGAAATAAAAAGGGTGCATTTCTCCTTGTTTATCAAAAAGAAAACGCATAAAGTATTTTACTTTAAGAAATATGTTTTTATTTGATAATAAAAAAAAAAATTACGCTAGTTTATCTAACTTATAATGCATATGAAAATTTCTGAATACTTATGCTTATGTATAATTTATTTCTATTATTTAGATGGAATATAAAATCTAGTGCTTATTTCGAATCTACTACAAATATATATTTAAATAAACATAAACACATTAAAATCTGAGTTGTTTAAACAAGATCTGAATGCTAAATGCATCTTTCTAAATGTAAAATGAATGTAATTTTACATTTTTGACTTTAAGATATTCGTAACAAATTACCTTAAATTATACATTTAAAATTTAAAAGGTCAAATATGTATCATGAATTCCGCTTATAAATTATGAATTTTTCAATTATGAAATTGAAACAGTAATTCTTAGTTCAAATAACATGAATATATTTTCTAGTAAAAGCACATCATTTAAATGACAAATATTACTTCTAAAAGTTAAAAAATTATATTTAAAGTATTTATGTACCTTTTAAATTCTCATTCCAAGGAATAAATCCTGAAATGAAATTAAAATTTAATTTAAAATATCTGTCTATGTACATAGTAAATAAATCATCCATCTAAATCTATCTTTGATGTCATCGAAAATTTATAAATACCTTACTTTGAATACATAAGAATGAAAAATTAATCAATATCGAGAACATTAAATACTATTAAAGGTAATTGAGCTTTTATTATTATTTGCAGGGAATTTATAAATAAATAATCATCAGGGAATTAATTTTCCGGAGAATTATTTATATAGAAATGAGCACGTAATGAATAGTTAATGAAGTGATTAACCATTTCGGCGTTCCCCTCACAACAAGAAAAGTCTCGATTTTCAGCTTTAATTTTGTTTACTTTTTCAAATACATTCAATTAAACTCTGAAGCAATCCCTTGTGCAATTTTCCGAGCACTTTAGGAAATTGCGAAGCAAATTATGGGTGCGCAATCTTTATAATTTTTTTAAACACGTTCAAAAATAAGACATTTCAAAATGAAAGGCAGAACCTCCTTTTATACGTATCGCGTGAAGCGAAAAGGAATAAAAGAAAATAATAATTAGGAAAAAGTTAAAAAAATTTTTTTTTTTTTTATAATGACGAAAGCCGTAGCCTAGAACGTAAGGAGTTAATGAGCAAAACTGGAGCGCTAATTGTTTTAATTGATTTTTCTCTAATTAAATCGCGGTACGTTAAATTCCCGTCTCCAAGTAAAGAGCGACGGCAATTTTCTTGAAGGCTTTGGCACTTTTAACCTCCTATTAGGCACTTGGTGCTCATTAACAGTCGATTATTTGGCGCAGAGCGTTTTTACCCGCATTAATTAAAAAAGAGTAATTCCTCATTTTGATTAACTCGAAAACGATTGAGGGAATTAAAAAAGCAGCCAGACGCGGGGTTGAGTGGGGGCGGGGGTGGGATCTCTTTTATACAGCCGACGGAAGAGGAGTCAGAGAAGCAAGATCTTTTCCTCCTATTCATCCCTCCGTATTTCGAAACCGGCGATTTAATCTGTAAGATACAATCAAGGGGGAATTTAATTTCCTTAGTAAATACAGTTTTGATGTATACCTAATCAATTAATCCAATCCAACTCCCTTTTCCACTTAGGTTGGGGATCTCATTTCCTCCCCGTGATCTTTCAGGCAGTCGCGGCGAAGAGATTTTCCCAGGGAAAAGAGGAGAAAATGAAGGTGAGGAGCGAAATTGGCATCCAGTTTTGTGGGGGATGTAAACTTTCTCTCCAGGTACCACCGGTGTTCTTTGGGAAAAGCTGCGCAATGAAACTTTGATGAGCGAGCGCGATGAATAATTTATTTACCTGAAACTGCTTGTCCGAGGAAAATTAATTTCCGAAGAGCGGGTGAAGTTACCTTCGTTTCCGTACATCCCCCACACCCCCGTACTCCGCAATACTCCTTTTCCGCAGTACATCTCGTCCTTTGTTAATTTTATCCAAAGTAATGGAACGGGTCTGGTGCCCTCGCTTTTTGACTGGTGCCTCCCCTTTTCTGTCTTTCTGTTTTATTATTATTATTTTCGCTTTTTGGATGGTGGAAGTTTTTTTTTTTTTTTTCTTTTTTGTGCCCACTGCTAAAGAAGAAAACCGCGAATGCGACTATGCCATGTTTCGACTATGATTATGTGGATTCTTTTGATGTTGCGTCTGTAGTATCTTTCTATTTTTTTTGTCGCCAGTGTGTGTGTGTATGCACTTTCTTTAAGTCGACATCTAAGTCTTCTGTTTCTATCTGTCTCTTTTTTGTTTGTATCGCTCGCACTCTCTTTCTACGGTTTTTTTTTTTTTTTTGTTGTTTTTGTTTCTGTCGTACACTCCTCTTACTTTTAATTCGAAATCTTCCTTATAGGGGGATGGGGTGTGGTGAAATGGGGTCGGTATAAGTTTCCGAGAGTGGGGAAAGAGCTAGATTTAATATATTTCGTGATTCATTGCCTCGCAAATAAAGGAATTCCATTTTCTGATGAAGATGCGAAGCCGCAAAGAGGAAATAAAGAGGGTTTTTTTTCCATTTGAGGAGTAAAAACTCACTTCGGGTTTTCCGCATTTAAATTAAAAGCTTTCGATAAATTCGTAAGTTTTCTAATTCATTATTCTTACATTTCTTCGTACCGTGGGTAATGCCATTACTAGCAAATTAATAAAATTATTTTGAAAGAAAGTAATGTCATTAAATTAGATAATTAATTAAAATCTAATGAATTGAGATTAAATTTGTTTGTTTTATATTTGTCATATTTTTGATATGTTGTACGACTGGTGTTTAGAAATAAGGTTTGTCGGTAATTAGTTTAATTTTTACGTATCTCTTTATTTGCTCATTAATTGCTTGAGAATTATGAATTTTAATTTAATTGCGTAAATTCAAATGTTATATAAGTAGTTGTTTGATTGTAATTATTTATCTTTTTAAACATTATATTGTTTTAATGGTGACATATTTAATTTTAAAAGCATTACCAGTTTGATTACAATTTCCTTAAGATTTAAACTAATTGTGATAATATGATCATGCTTAAGATAAAAGTGTTTGTTAATCTATTTAAAATCATAGTTTTTTCTTTTTGTTTGAGATATTTCCTAACGGGTTTTTAGCTAGAAAATCATTAGTCCTTTGCCTTTGATGCTTTTTTTCATCTCATCTTTAATACTTTTTTATCACTTTTTTTTTTTTTTATTCGATGCATAAAATATCTGTTATCGTTTAGCTAAAACATTTTAATGCATTAGCTTAAATTTAAAATTTGTCATAATTAATTTTAAAAGCATTTCCCAGTTTGATTACGATTTTTTTAGATTTAAATTAATTGTGTTAACATAAGAGAGCTTAAAATAAAAGTATTTGTTAAGGTATTTAAAATCATAGTTTTTCCTTTCTGTTTAGATATTTCCTAATGTGTTTCTAACTAGAAGAATCATTAGTCCTTTGCTTTTAGTGTTTCTAACTAGAAGAATCATTAGTCCTTTGCTTTTGGTGTTTCTTTTTTCATCTAATCTTTAATACTTTTTTATCACGTTTCTTTTTTTTTTATTTGATGCCTAAAATAGTTAGCGTTTAGCTAAAAAAATTTAATGCAGTAGTTTCAATTTAAAAGTATTTTAGATCAGCCCCTAATATAGTACATAAAATAAATGATTTCTGTTTTATTAGTATTACAATACTAAATGAATTAATTTTGAGTTTTCTTGTGAAACACAGACATACAAAACTTTTATGAAATTTCCTGAAAAGTTAACAGAATTCCATTTATTAGAATAAACAAAAATTGGAGAATACAATAAACCAATTATTGAATAATATTTTATGTAGATCCTTTTTAATACTAAATTTAAGATAACAGATACATGAATAGTTTAATTAATATAAATGTGTATTGTAGCTTACCTGACATTAAAAGGTTACTTTACAGCCTATCACTGCTATTTTTTATGCAAGGTGAGTTAATTTCGAATATAATTAGTGTTATGAAGTCATATAAAACTGAATTTACAGAAATAGAGATCCCCATAAAGTGAAGCAAAAATGGTGGTACTTAATTGTTTGCCATTTTGCACCTTTCTCTCTCTCCAGCAAATCCCTCTCGAGACTTTGTGATAATTAATTATCGTAATAGATCCATTCTTTGATTTTTCTAGTTCAATTTAATTTATATTATAAATAAGAATAATAAGAATTTTTAATTCTAAATTAAGATGATCCAGAACAATATTATTATTCATTGCAATTAATCAGTTGTACTGAAACTAATAAAAAATGAACTATTTTAATATCCACGAAATAGATAACTTTTTAATTTAAGAATATTTTTTTGTTTTTTCATTCAAGAATTATTTTTTCATTTGATGTATAATAAGAAGATCTTTTTTTAGGTATCAAAAGTATTTCTGAATTGATCTTCAATTTGATGCGCATTTCGATTTTGAGTAATCTTCAATTGTTATGTAAATATATATATTATATTTTTCTATACATGATTTATTATTAAATACATTTACATTTATGATTTAATTTTAAGCTAATTATACTAAGTAAAAGTGTGATAAATATTATTAATCTTTCATTTCTACTATGATTTAAAAACTTTATATACTTTAATTTATCTTATTTCTATGAATTTCTAATATGTCTACCTATATCATTTTAATAGGCCTTATAACGATTTATTTGTGCAAAACAGATTAAAGCGAAATGCAAGTTTTTGTTATTTAACACGTTTACAATTACTTTAATGTTGATAATCAAATGTTAATTTATACAAATTATTTTGCATTAATTTTTACAAATATTTTAAAGAAAAAATTGTAATAGAAGAAAAGAAAACTTTCTAGCAATCTAATGTTCTCAAATTTTAATAAATACTTCTAACAACTTATGCATCTGTACTGATCTTAAATTAAATCAAACCACTTACAGAATATATACTAAATGTATTAAATTATCGCTTGAATTTTAGTATGTATAACTAAGTTGTAATTTCCATTTTAAACAAACATTTAGAGAAATGTTATTTGGATACTATGCAGTTCCTTACACGAAATAAACAAGCGTCTTAAAGTCATTTAATTGTAGATGAATCCAAATGTTCATAAATTTGGAATTTCCGGTAATGAAATTCGCTAAGTGATGGGTTGAGAGTTCGTGCTGTTAATAAGATTCAACACAATTACCAATTTAAACATTGCCGACTGCACAATGTTGTCTAAGTAAACAACGAAACTTTGTTTTGAAGGTAGAATGATATTTCAGCCTGCAAACAGTCAGACATACTAGGTTGACTAGGATTCGACCTAGTCAATTTAAATACGTGTCCCGATATTTTATCAAATAAAATCTTAACTTTTGAAGATATTTTATTAAACGCTTCTTAATGGATTTAATTTGAATTAAAAACTAAAAACTGAATGTTTTCAAGTTGAAAAGGGTAATTAAAGAAATAAATGATTTCAAATTAGTAGATTTAGTCCGTTATAGGATGGGGGAAAATAAAATAAGCAGATGTTGTCACAATTTCTGTAATTTTTTAAATTATTTTTTTCTAATTACTGAAGGTGATATAAAATTATACACACTAAATCCTCTTATGTAATTTAATTTCTTATTATTACTATATACATTGCAGTCATCTCCATCATGTATTATATATTCACATTAATACCATGTAGTACATTATAACAAAAAAATATGTAATTGCTTTACAGAGAAGAAACATATCTTAGCAATCTGATAATAGAAGTGTATAATCAGGAATTTAAAATTATTATTTAAATAATTAAAATCTTATTAAATAAATAAAATTATCCATAACTTCTTAGGTTAACTTTTTTACTAGATTTTTCAATATTTTGATATCTCCAAAATATTTAAAAAATAACAAAACATAAGAAATCGTTAATTAATATATTAAACTACTTTTTAGTTAGTTAAATCTAAATTTAAAATAGATATTAATAAAGTTAAGAAAAATATAATCCATGTTAGTTTGTGAAAGAGTTGGTCTTCTATATGTATTTTAAATATTACTTTAAAAATTTGAAAAAGTATCATTAAAGATGGCATAAATTTTTAGAGGTAGAAACGAGATTGAAAAATCAGAAAATTTAAAAGAAAACTCAGAAAAGATTCTACATTTATCCAAATGATAAAATAAATATAATTTTGTCAGAAAAATAATGTCATGCATTTTATAGTTTATTTCATTCTTCATATTAATATAGTATTTATTTCTTCTTATATATGCCCAGTTTACAATAATAATGATTTAAAAAATTTATTCTTATTGTATATATTCTTATTCTTTTTTTCTTGCATTTCATGGCAACTATTTTTTTCTTAACATTGTAATTATTTTTATAAAACGTTTCGCATTTACTCGAATGCTTTCTAGTTAACTTATTTTATTAAAATATTTTTTAATTTAATCTATCTTTATTAAAACTTTTTAATAAGATATACTCATTTTAAAGAATTCCAACCACTTCTCATAAATTTAGGTTAATCCAAATATCTTCATAAGTTCTTTGACGCTGCAGCGATGTACATTCCCTTTATAGGTTCTTACATAATTTTAATATTTGCATACTTGTACTTTTATTAATATGAGTTTAATAATAATAAGTACAATTTATATTGCACATGTAGGTGGTTCTCTATTTAAAATTATAAGTTTCATAAAAGCTGAATATTAAACTGTATTATTTTTGAGATAAATATTTATTCATAAATATTACTTTAGTAAAACGTACTGCAGTAAAAGTAGCAAATAGCAAATACATTCAGTCATATAAGTATATATATGTATCTGCTACTTGTTTTTTCTGCAATGGACTCTTGTAATTATGCTACAGAAAACGCTTTTAATATTTATATATATATATATATATATATAATATAATATATATTTAGAGATATATAATATATTCTACATTTGTATTACATATTATGAATTTGACTTAGTTATGCATTTAACTAATATGTAGTTATATACGATTTTAATACTTTTATTAGATTAAACGAAATAAATTATCTATAAGCAGGACAATTAATAATTAAAGTTGATTTATCAGATTTCTATTAATTAGTCAATAAATCTAATAGTTCAATAGCGGAATTTAATTTTTTAAATGATAAATATATTTGTTTCTTTGACATTCAAAACAACAGTTTAGTGAAATGAAAATTTGTTAAAAACAATCTTACAAAACATTTCACTTTTAACAAGTATTCATGTCTGATTTAACAATAAAAAACTTTTACATTTCTTTCCTTAAAAAATGTGTGCTTTTTCTCATAAATTAAAAACAAACACGCTGATCTTAAATCAGAAATAAAATTTATTTAGAAACAACTTATTTGATACTTTATTTCAAAAACTTTATTGGCAAATTACGTGATTAATAATAAAATTTTGACGGGTTTATTCAAATCTTTTTGAAAAAGGCGGGACTTTTAATTAATCACAAAAAAAAAAAATGCTACACTGAATAATAGATTACGATTCCTTCTTCTTCTTTATACAATTCTTTAAAAAAGACAAAGAAAAAAAAAAACGTTGTATTATATAAATGATTCTAAGATTCTCAAATTTCTATTAATTAGTCAATTAATCCAGTAGTTCAATTGTGGAATCTTTGTTTCTAAATGATAAATATATTTGAAATATATCTTAGAAATTAAAATGACAGTTTTGTGAAATGAAAATTACATTAAACGAAAAAATTAAATTATCATATTAAAAATTTAAATTATTATAATAAAAGTTAAATTATTTTTATTACATTAAACGAAAACATTTATTTATATAGAAGTAGGTCAATTAATTATTAGAAATTGATTTATCAGATTTCTATTAATTAGTCAATTAATCCAGTAGCTCAATAGTAGAAATTTAGTTTTTAAATGGTAAATATATTTGTTTCTTTGAAATTCAAAATAATAATTTAGTGAAAAGAAAAAATTTGTTAAAAACAATCTAACAAAAACATTTCACTTATGTTTGATTTAACATTAAAACTGTTACATTTCTTCCTAAAAATGTTTCCTTTTTCTCATAATTAAAAACACGCTGATCTTAAAAACAGAAATAAAATTTATTTAGAAATAACTTATTCGATACTTTGTTTCAAAAAAACTTTATTGGCAAATTACGTGATTAATAATAAAATTTTGACGGGTTTATTCAAATCTTTTGAAAAATGCGGGACTTTTAATTAATCAAAAAAATTGCTACAATGAATAATAGATTACGATTCCTTTCTCCTCTTAGACAATTCTTTAAAAAAAAGACAATGAAAAAAATTGTTGTATTATATAAAGGATTTTGTCAGTATTCCTCAGATTTCTAGTCAATTAAATCAGTTGTGGAATTTTTGTTTCTAAATGATAAATATATCATTTCTTAGAAATTAAAAATGACAGTTTTGTGAAATGAAAATTACTTTAAACGAAAAATTAAATTATTATATTAAAAATTTAAATTATTATAATAAAAGTTAAATTCTTTTATTACATTAAACGAAAAATTAAGTTATTTATAAGTAAGACAATTAATAATTAGAAATCGATTTGTCAGATTTCTATTAATTAGTCAATTAATCCAATAGTTCAATAGTGGAATTTTTATTTTTAAATGATAAATATGTAATATAGCAGTTTAATGAAATAAAATTTGTTAAAAAACAATCTAACAAAACATTTCACTTATGTCTGATTTAACAATAAAACTGTTACATTTCTCCCTAAAAATATTTCCTTTTTCTCATAATTAAAAAACACGCTCATCTTAAAAACAGAAATAAAAATACATTTAGAAATAACTAATTGATACTTTATTTCAAAAACTTTATTGGCAAATTACGTGATTAATAATAAAATTTTGACGGGCTTATTCAAATCTTTTGAAAATGCTCCACTTTTAATTAATCACAAAAAAAAATTATATGTTGAATAATAGATTATGATTACTCTCCTCTTAGACAATTCTTTCAAAAAAGACAAAGAAAAACGTTGTATTATATAAATTATTCTGAGCGTGAAGATAATTAAATAAATATCTTTATCTATTTCATTAACGATACAAATGTAAAATTTAGATTAAACTGACAGTATTTAGCGAATGACAAAGCGACTAAATATAGCTTTTACATCTCGGTTCGATCCAAAAAATAGTAATTCTTCGGAAATGACGTAGTTATTTCCATTCTCTCTGGAGCCTACTGCTTAGCAAAGGGTACTTATCATCTGGAGTATGAAGAAATAATTGATTACGAATTCAACTCGCCTGGAGAAAGAACCACACCGGTTTCCATGCGGCGTCATTAATTGTTAACAATGTGTATTCTTCAATGAAAGTAAGGGGGAAATAAAAATACGCGTACCAGTGTGTTGTTCAAATAACGCTTTTCAAGTAATCACCTCATAAGAGCAGAAAGGGAAAAAACTCTAATTATTTTCAAAAGACGATAATTTTAGCCCGAAAGAGCTTTTAATCCTACTCCTCAAAAACTTTCTCTTCGTCTAAGGTTTAACGAAGAAACTATTCATCTTACCAGAGTGCGTGTTTGGCGACATTTTAATTGGATTAAGAAAAAGAAAAAAGCAAAGAGCTTTGTTAGGTGACACTACTGACAGAATGCTAATTTATCATTTGGGCTGGTATCTGGGAAAAAGGACGACTAATTTTTGTTTTCCTTATGACAGGATTCAGGAGAAGAAATTACAATAATTAAGGGATGGTGAAAATCGTCTTTTACAGCCACTCGCAATCAGAGTGCTTTTCGCTGGGATTATGCATCCCCACACAAGAACTCCTAAAAAAAAAAGCAGCTTTTCTTTAATTAGCAATCTAATATGATTTCTGCATTTCAGTAATGTTTCATATGCGTTCGCTGGAGACACACTCAATTAACATACTGCAGAGGATAGCCTCGTCAAGCCCAGTCTTAGACACCAGTCTTGCGTTGTATTTCCGAAGAAATCTGCGACAAATTAGTGGGTTTAATGGCTGTCTTAAACGCTATGAGTGTTTGGGGACTTCATACTCAGCATTAGTTATTTTATCATAAGAATAGCACCATAAATTGGGGCTGTCACAGTAACCTTGGAGATATTTTTTCAGCATTTTGCAGTGGCTCAATTTTGTAATTAAGATTGTGGTACAGCTTATAAAACTTACCTTCCAGATTTTGGAAGGCTTAAATATGCAGTTCTATTTAGAGCAGTTTAATGTGCTGGATTTCAGATTTCTCTGAAAATCTCAGTTTCTTGCCTCCTAAGGAATTCAAATTTACTAATTAGCGATAACGAGACGTGGTGTTTTTTGAAATTTGAATCAAACTTGATGGTGTTATTCAAACATAAAATTTTCCTTAGAATGCCAGCAAAGTTGTCATGGCTATTATGTAACTGAAAGGAAAATAAAGCTTTTGTCATTAAGCTATATGACATAATTAATCATTGATAAATTCGTATGTTTTGCGTACTCCTACAGTTTTATCTAGAAATATGGATTGATCACTGGTGTGTAGTAATTCCTAATGTCAAATCATAGATGATTGACATAAGGAAAAAGTTTTAAATAAAATCTGATACTGATTTGTACTATTATATTTTTAAAATTTTGATTTCTTCAATATTGACACAAGTTTTTTCGTCCACTAAGTTGGTTGAGTTATAAGATTGTAAGTACTTGGGAATTAGGACGATGAAATTTGGGTGCTGATTGTAAAAATCTTTATTAAATAAAAACAGCTGTTTTTTATTTGTTAGTTTATACCATAAAATTAATTTTATATAGCTATATTTTTTATAATTTACTATCGAAGAGAATTCAATAAAGAAAACACACACACACATATATATATATTGCTAATTCAGATTATTAATTGCTAATTCATTTTTCTAATTTGCTAATAACTTTTTTTTTGCTAGTTCATATTGTATAAGTGGAAACTAATTTTACTGTTAAATATTCAGCTTCAAAGTTTCACTAAATAGAACACATGTATTTAAAATTTATTTTATTTATTAAATTTTTATATGAAGCAGCTCTTTGGCATCATATATTCAATTTATTTAGAAATTATTATAGTTCTCGATCTATACAACAATGCATAACAAAACGATAAAATTCAAAATTCATGAAAAAACACGAGAGAGTTTACACTACGATAAATATTATTCTAGAAATAAGTATTTACCACTTTAAAGAGAGCGAGCTGTCTAAGGATATTAGATAACAACTGAGAAATTTTCTTAATCAGCCTTTCTTTTCTTTAGATTTTAATTTTTTGAAAACTCCACAACAAAATTACTAACTCGTAGTTAAATGTATAAATATCATGATTATAAAAAAAATATCTGGAAAAGATTATAAAAATGAAAGTAGAGAATTAGGCCCTAGAAAGGAAATACAAGCTAAACCTGCTCTGTTTTACACTAACTATAAAGAATCGAAAAATTATTTTATATAGTATGGGGAAAATTAATAAAAAGACCGTTATTAGAGCTTAAATATTAAAAAAAAATATTCTTAAAATCATATAACTTTAAAAGTTAAAAACCTCAGGATGTAGTATTTTTATTCATTGAAATTATTATAGAGATCGATTTTTTTAGTTGTTAGATTTAGAGCATCATGTATAGAATTATGATGCTGTGTATTAATATTAGTATATCGTATTACCAGGTGTGTGGGGTTAAATGAAATAAAAATGAAGGACTAAGATTTTAGTCAAATATTAAAAGTAATACAATTTTAATCAAAGATGAACACGAATAGCTTGTTTGTAGTTGATTCAAAATATTTCAAACTCAGACGAAACTTTTTTCATTTTGTAAAATTTTTTTAACTTGTCAACTCATATTGATGTATTCAATAGTTAAACTCATGAAGAATTTTATTTATTTTCAAATACTTTTAATAATATAAGACAAAAATATCTTTTAAGGTATAATAATTTCTAAGTGGAAAGATTTGATCTTTAAATTGTCTATTAAATCTGTGAACATGTTAGTAGGTTTTCTTATGGAAATGCTACTTAAGTTTTCGATGCTACTCTAATTTAAAAATATAGTCATATTGTTAGATCGGCATTAGATCGGATTGAATGCACGCCACTGTCAACAAAGTATATAAATTATTAAGTGATTAAATTAGTATTTCTGCTTAGTATAAACAATAAGAATTTCTTTCATTGTTAAAATTTAAATTTAAAACAATATAATAATAATTATATAAATGTAACAATATAATTTAATTGGATATAAAATTAAATAAGCATCGAAGCTTTATTTTTTTCTTATTGAACATATATCAAAACCAATTATTTCTACATCAGAAACATCTAACGAAATTCATTCTTATTTATACAATCCAGCGGGTAATCATCCTTTTTGATAATGAATTTTCAAGATCGGGGTTTTCGTAGAAACAACCTCCGAATTAAAAAAATACTTTCATCTAAAAATATGTATTGGTTGAAAGAGAGCAATACCATCTTTAGAATTTGTTATGGAAAGCGGCTAATGTAATGAGACTGTATGAGCAGCAATGTCCTTCCCCTCCCTATTCTGTTACATAAGCAAACGCGCTAATTATCCCCTTTCAGAGGGACATGAGTTCTCCCATTTTCCAGGAAAATGTTTACTTTTTTCTTTAATCTTTCCCGTTTCTAGTCTTAATTAGCTGCCCCTTCTAGCAACCGTATCTTCAGAGGAGATGTTCAGATGGCAGATTAGTTTTTGCACGGGATAGAACGAATAAGAACATTACTTGTCACGTTTGCTGTAGAGGAAAGAAAAGTATGGAGGGTAGGGGGTAGGATGGAAAGATGGCTGCAGCGCTCTTTACTGCCATTAGAATAATAGCCATTTTTACTCCGTAGCTGCTAAAATTTTCATTTTATTTATATTTTCCACCGCAGGCATCTTTGTAGTCTTGACTGGGGGCTTTTAAAATTCTCATGTGTGCTCGTTATGATAATTAAGATTAATTGTAATTTACATGCGTGGTGTTATTTCTAAACGATAACGTTTCTTTCCGGGCACGAGCCACTCTTTTAATTCACTAACATTTTTAATCCGCTTAACCACTTTAGTTCCAGACATTAGCGTTTTCACATTTTACGTAGGGCGCTTTCGGTTGTGAATATAGTGACATGAATTATTGAAGCAGTTGGGCCCATATGAAAACTTAAAATAAACATTTGTACGATAAGTAAAAGTGGGTCTGAAAATTCAGTTTATGAAAAAAAGTAATGATACCTGAAAGTAAGGCATAAATATAAAGTAGGATATGAAAAAGTATAATACCTGTCTTTTCAGAGTAGCAGTGCCTTTATATGCTAGAAATCAGAAATTTTAATAGAAGTTTGATTATTCATATGATTATATAAAATGTAGCATTTTATCAGTAGCAGGATGTATTTTCTCTAAATGGTAACCACAAATTACCTTGGTGACGTTGATTAAGTTCATGCTCAAAAAAAAAAAAAAAAAAAAAAAAAACACAGATGTTTTTAAATAAATTTAATTTTTTCGTACATTTTAAGTTCTGAATATTTAAGTTTTGAAGACATTTTAGAATATGAATAAATAATTATTTATTTCATAAAATTACTAAAATGGTCTCTCAGCAGTTTATTTATGGTAAAATGACCGAAACAATTTTGAAAATTGAGCGTGAATTGTAATATTTTGAATTGTCCACTGAGAATTGTTAATATTTAGAAATTAAAAATATAATAGAAACAGCAATCTGGTCTGGTCATCGTCCTTTGTAAAATTAGCAACGCCATTAATTTTTTAAAAAACTTTATTAAAACAAAAATCATTAGTGATATAATTTTCATCATGTTGAAAATTTCCCTCATGGTAAATAAGGTAATAACCTATTTTTAGTTAATTAGTAAGTCTTCTCCACAATTCTGTTAATTACTCACTGTTTAAAATTTATAATTAACATCTTAAATATTGATGTTTTTTTAAACTTTAGTATAATAATTTGCTGTAGTGAATCAGTACCAATCAAATCCCAAATTAAAAACAAAAATTAACAGTAACATTTACAGAAAATGATAAAAATTAATTGTGAAGAATATGAATAGAGAATTAATAATAGGAACAGTGAAATAAAAAAAAACCGAAAATCAATGAAACTACATAGATATATTTGAAAATTGTATTTTTAAAAATTTAAGATGTGGTGACATTGTCATTAACAATGTTTTAATACATTTAAGTTTATAATATGAATACTAATATAATTTAATGTCCTTCTAATTCAACTATAATAAAGTAAAATCTTCCATAATTCTAAAATATTCTAACAATAATTCTAATATTTAAAATATTTGCTCGTTTTATCATGCATGTGGGGGAGACAAAAAGAAAAAAGTGGGGGATTCAACAAGAAATTCTCTGTACACACTCATTGTCTAACTTTAAAAAGGTTCATTTTGAATTGAAAAGGTTCAATTTTGAATTGGGATAATTTGAAGTTAGATAATTTGGATTGGAAAATAAAATTACAAATAGTCATTTACACCTAACTATTGTAAATAAACTTTTCATATAATAACATTAAAGTTACAGTTCTAAATCCAGCTCATGTAGGTTTTTTTCCTTTCTTTAAAAAAAAAAAAATCCGAATGCGCTTTTATTACTGTAATGCGGAGGATTACTGTAATAATATATATAATAATTGTTTTTTTTAATAATATTTAATAAATACGCAATTATAGCTCAGAATAATTCAAATATATAAAAATAAAATTTTATATATTACAGGATAAGGTCTAACGTAAAATCTCTAGTATAAAGGGTATTATTGGAAAATGTTTGATCTTCTTAGCAAATACAATAACTTATTTTTAATGAAGTTAAGTTTAAAGACATTGTTAATGTTTATATATGATAAAATGCAAAATATGTACTTGTTGTTAAAACAAGTATTCCTCACAAATATAATTAATATGTATTATATATATAAGTATTCCTCACTAATATATAAAATATGATTGATGTTACTTAAAATACTTATGACAAACATTTAAAAATTCTCATAAAGCAATAATTTAATTTAAATATGAATTTTGGAATTCAATAAATAAAAGGAAATGAAATAAAATTCATGACAAATAGATTAAAAAACCTGAAGCATGCTTTCTTAATTACCATGGCAAACACTTGCCTTTTATCAAAATCAAAATTAAATTATTTCACGAATGGTTTCATTTAAAGCAGTCACAAACGTTTCAGTATTCTTCTTATTGAATTTCATTTCATTGCGTCTCTTCCCATAATAATTATTATTTTAAATAATATTTAATAAATTCACAATTTTAGCTCAGAATAATTCAAATCTATATAAATTCAATACAGGAAAGAGGTCTAATGTTAAGTCGCTAGTATAAAAGCTCATTATTGGAAAATTTTTGATCTTCTGAGCAAATGCGACTATTTATTTTTAATGTAGTTCATTTAAAGACAATTTTAATGTTTATATATGATTAGATGTAAAATATGTACTTGTAAAAGCATATATTCCTTCAAATACAAGTACTGGTTTTACTTACAATATTTCTGACAAACATTTAAAAATTTTCTTAAAGCAATAATTTAAATATGAATGTTGGAAATCAATAAATGAATAAAATGAAATAAATTTCCTGGTAGGTAAAAAGAATATAAACAAATTTTCTTAATTGCCATGGCAAACACTTGCCTTTTAATCAAAATTAAATTATTTCACGAATGGTTTCATTTAAAGCAATCACAGACGTTTCAATGCTCTTCTTATTGAATTTCATTTCATTGCATCTCCCCGGTTGAAATTTGTGTTAAGTATTTATCCAATGAAAGATAAACACATCTCATTGAAAGCAAGTTCAACAAGATCAAAGTGAAAATGACGAGGAGAAAAAAGGGAATTAATACTGGGATTCCAGGAAAATGGATTGCAGAAAGAGTGAAGAAAGTTTTATTAATTTTATAAGCATCACTTTGAAAGCTTTATTACTCGACGAAAGCATCTTCTAATAGATTACAACGTTAATTCTAACATTCTAGTAACTCTAGTTCTAGTATAATGTCAGAAGACAAACATTCATACATTAAGTTCGTAAGATATTTCGTCATTCTTTCATTTAAAAACTCCGCAATCCAATATAAAAATTTTGATTTAATATAATTAATTGAAAGCACCACCGTTATTAATTTAAGCGCCCCCATTAATTAAGTTAATAGAAACGATTAGAAGCAATTACATTAATATAAAAATTTAAAAAGTACTATGTTTAAGCATTTGTTAATCTTAAACTGGCAGACTTGTCATGTTTATTGTAAAAATTTATTTTCTGCTTATCAAAATATCTTGAGTGTTTTAAATTTCTTAATAGTATATTGCAAAGATGAAAAAGAAATATAAGAAATATGCATTAAAATAATCCACTTTTATTTTTATTTTCAATTTTTAAACTAATTTTCCAAAATACTTGGCTGTCAATATAAAAATGTTTTTCATTGTGAATATTATAAGTAACTCTCTTTTTATTAATTTGTATTTTAAATGATTTTTTTATGAAATTGAGTTAACTTATTGATGTTATGCATTATTATTACAGTTATTATTATTGTTATTTGTGTTTTTGTAAATCGAATATTTATCATCATGGTCTGCTGTTCTATTTGTAAAATTAAAAAAAAATATATGATATCTTTGTTTATTTTGCAGTAATCTATATTTATTCTTAGTTGCGACCTACTTTTTTATCGTTTTTTACGCTCACTTATAATAAGTATTAGAGTTCTATTAACCTTATAAACGGACACGTAAAAATATCACGAAAATATGTGCGCAATAGTTTATCAGCAACGAATAATTTATAAAGCATTTTTAATATACTGTTTTTAATATCCTTGGTTAAATGTACTGGAATATTTCTTCTGACAGTGCGAATAACAGTGTTCTTCTGATAGAATCAATAAAGTTTATAATAATGATAAGTTGATTTGTATACGAGTAATATGTATTAGAATCCTGTAGACCTTGTAGACACGTAAAAATATCACGAAAATATCTGCGCAATAGCTCATTGGCAACAAATAATTAATAGTGTTTTTAATGTACTATTTTTAATATCCTTGGTTAAGTGTAGTGGAATATTTCTTCTAAAAGTGTGAATAACAGCGTTCTGTTAGTTAATATCAGTTAATAACAGTGCAATATCACTTGGTAAGACTTGTAGACCTTATACGAGGACGATTGTGGCAGAATCAAGTTGAGGTATTGCAGGTATGCAGAGTATTCCCGAAGTATAAATCCGTTGAGGCATTCATTAGACTTATTATTATACATTGAAATTTTATTATTTATTTAGTATACAGATTTTGAACAATAGCATATTATATTTTACAATCATATAAAACCTTGCAAAAAATTTTACATACAAAAAATACTCAATTTCCCGATGCATATGTGTGCTATTTCCCCAATCATTACTCGTGTTCACAGCACGCCATTTTCAGAGTCATCCAACCGAATTCCGATTCAGATAAAAATCGAATCCTCGTCATTTTTCCGTAAATCTATACCTTGATCTGAACTAATTAGAATCAATTTCTAATCCTTCATCTCGAAAACTGCCTATTCGGTAAATCACTTCTCATACTATTATCGAAGAAATCCAAAACCAATTGGCCAATTATCCTTCCTCTCCCTTTTTGCGATAAGAATCTCCCCCACCCCTTTTCAATTGAGAGATTTGAATACGATCCCTCCACTATAATTGTATCCGACACACGGGGTGATACTCAATCTGAACAATGATGACACCGTCCCACGTTCGCTCAACAGATCCGCTTTTTTCTATTTCCCTGTTTAATCGTATGGGGAAAGCGTTTCCGTTTCCTGGAAAAAGGAGCTCGCTGGAGGAAGTTGTATGATTCTGGAAATAATAGCCTGTTATGCACCCCTCAATTGAACTCATTGGTACGGAATGGATATTGAAAGCGTATATGTAGATTTTTGTAGATGGCCCCATTACAGGCTATACCATTTCATTTGATGGTAAAGGATCATAAAACAATTTAATTTAATTTTCAAATGGGCCAATAATGTTATTTTTTTCTGATGGCAATATTGATCAAATCAGATTGGTTTATAAAATCGTGTGAAAAAATGTCTTGTTTGAAACATATTTTACGCCATTCCACATTTACATGCCTACAACCTTTAGTTTTCCTTTGTGGTTTTAAAATGTAAATGAAAACAGTAACCCTTCCCACGAACACTGTTCTTGATTTATCATCTTGCCCCTGCTCTATTTAATTAATCTTTTTTACTCAATATGTTTTTATTAATCTCCTTCCTATTTATTTTTTAAAATTTGGTTTTTCAGTTTTTATCTATTCTTTGATCGTGGAAAATCTTCAATGTAATCAATGTTTTCTTCTTTTTCTCTTCATTTTAAAGCGTTATTTTTCAATTGTAAATTCTTTCGGCAGTGTAAAACTGCTAAATTTTAGAGAATAGACGAATTTTGAAAGGAAAATAGCCTGTTTTTGAGAATTATTAGGGAAATATTTTAGGGGGTAAGAAATTTTGGATGTGGAAATTTTTAAGTGGAAAATTACGGAGGGTTGACTATATAAGAATTGTAATTTTATTAATTTTTCTCTGAACAGTTGTATTTGTTAGTCCTTGATCAAATTAAATAAAATTTATATACAAGGCTTTATTCCGACCTACGCGGACTCGATTTTAAGCTACTTTTGTTGCACGCTTATTATTATATTATCGGAGTAATACTTTACTGCATAGAAGATTTTTAAAAGAAAACTTATTTATATTAATGTCCTGTATGGGCGGAAATTAATTAAACTCTCAAGAATTCTTTCTAAACTACTAATAGTGAGTAAAAAACTCTTATTATTTTATTTTTTGGAAATGTTAATGAACAAACTATTTTTCCAGTTAATTATATTCTAATTTATCATTCGATTTAACAGTATTTCCACATTATGCATTTTTACTATATTATTCTTTATGACTAGAAAATATAATAAAATCGATACCTTATACCCTGTTATTCCTTATAAAGGGAATTCTTTGAGCTTTATTTTTAAAAACAGCACGATATGTAAAAACTGCACTTGTTTACATAGTTTTTCTCAAATCTTTAGAAAAGTAGTCCATTTTCATTTGGAATTACTATAAAAAATGTCTACCACTATAAACTGCACTGAAAGCTTCAATACCAAGAGCAATACTAAGAACTTCAAAAATTAATTCTAAAAAATTAATATTATTTGAAAAGGATACTAAAGTAATTATAATTATTTTTAATGCATATAATTAAATAAGATAGCTTCAAACTGAAAATTCCAGAAACTCATTAAAAAACAAAGTCATGATGTAACTGGCATATAGCTAACAGGAAACATGATATGATTTTAAACAAAAAAAAAAAAAACCCTTCAAATTTAAAAAAAAAAAATTTTTAAAGAAGGGAATAAGAAGACAGCTCGATTGTTGAATTTGTCGGTTATTACAAAATAAAACACAAGTTGAAGACTTTTCACTTTAATTTCTTAATAAAAATGTAATTCAGAAAGATTTAGTAAAAAATTAAATAAGTCCATATTCAAATACTAATTAGCAATATTAATTAATAATTTTCTATTAAAAAATAATGAATATCTTTTAAGTTTCAGAATAACTTTTAAATTTAAATTACAATGAATAACTTTAAACATTTTTAAGTCGTATATTTTGACATTTTCAAATTCAAAACCCTTTCTAATAATAATAATAAAATATGATTCACAAATTTTCCCGAAAAATTTCAAAACTTTCGTTTAAGAGTACTAAAATTTTTACAGTTGAAAATTACAGAGAAAATATAATTGATTTTTTTAATCTTCTGAAGAGCAATATTAAGCAACCTTTTACATTTGAAATAAACTCAGAGCATCAAATGTATTGTGAAAAATATAAATTTTTGATCTCATAAAAAGTATTATCATAGATATTATCCTGAAGAATTTTTTTAGATCATTAATTTGAAAAATATAATTTGAAGTATAAATAAGCATTGTACCTTTTAAATAATCAAGTAAGGCTTTTACATAAACACCTTTTACTTTTAATTTGCATAGTATACAGTGGACTTTAATTCATGGAAATTTCCACCTGTAGACTATAGAGAAGTATCTGGACTATAGAAGGTCAGTAGAGAAATATACACTGCATTGTACTACATCTGAACTTCAATGAAAACTAAGGAAAAAATACAATATGTATATTTGTATACATATATTGTAATTTTGTACTTGTACTTTGAAGGTAATGAAATAAATTTGAAATAATAAATCGTTGAGTTTTGAAAAAAAAAAATTGGTCTTACTTTTGGGCACAATAGTGGGGTACAAAGATATAGTGAAAAGGATAGGCATAGAGTGTAAAGGACTAGTGAAGAAGTATCGGACAGATGAGAGAAGGCCTACAGTAGTTTTTTATTGCAAATTTTTGCAATTTAATATCATCTTAATGTTGTTGTTTTTGAATGGCTGGAAATCTTTCGCCACTAAAACAGGGGACAAGTAGCAGTTTTAATGTCGAGGTCTGCTAAACTAAACTCGTTTTGACCACGGTTTGAAAAAAAAAACACCCAAAGGGTGGCATGTGAGAGGATTACATCCTACTCCTCTTTGAACTCACCAGAAGGAAATTGCGGAAGGAAGGCAACGCCTATCTCCAGCAGAGCCTCGATTCGGTTCAGCCGTGATTGACAGGCTACGAATCCTGTTTCCCTGAGTCGGAAACTTCTCTATCCACCACATAGACTACTACGACCTTTACAGCTTGATCTCAGCAATGCAATTTAATAGCTTGCTACCTTTGATTTTCTGCGATAACATTGTTTGATCTGAATCCGTAGCTCTGAGAGAATTTTATAATTTGAAACATATACTTATTAAGATATATCTATTCATATAACATTTAAATTCTTGTTCTAAGTTAAAGAAAATAATTCCCATCTCAAAAATGTATGTATTCTGACAAATAAGAAATACAATACAAAAACTTTTAAAATTAATTATTTAATTGAGTTCAATTATAATAGAATGTAATATTTTATTTTTAAAATATTAGAACGTCTAACTGTACATTGAACATTTTTGTTTTAAAATATATAACTTTTCAAAGATTTTTTTACTGTTAAATTAAAAAAATTAGTATAAAAGTCACTCAAAGATAATGAAGTTGTGATAGTTTTATTATTTCGAAAATGTTATAGTGTAACCATTTTTATTTTTATTGGATGTTTTACGGCATTACTACTTAATAGAAAATTCATTTCTATTAAAATTATTTATACTATTTGTAAACGATTATTTAGCTAAATTTCACTCTTATACTAAACAGCATCTATTGCGACTATACTGTTGTTAAATAGTTCGATAATTGATTAAATCCAATTCATTTAAATGTTATATGTTTATCGATTAATTAAGTGAGTTAAAATTAAAGCTACTAATGAATCTCAAATGAAACAGCAGACACACTAATAGTATATAATAGTAACAAGTCCATCATCAAATACCAAGAACAATTTCAGGAAATATCTGAAAAAAAAGTTAAAAAAAACGCTGTTGCGCAAAGTTTAAACCTGTAAATGATTGATATAAATTAAAAATATTCTGTTTTTTATTAGTAATGGTGCTCCATTGTTACTGCATTTTAGTTCATTTGTAATTTGAAAAATTGATCTAAATTATATATCTATTATTGTTATTTGGAATTTAAATAATAAAGATATGTTTTTAACAAACAAAAATCGTGTAATTAATGTTCATTAATTTTTTATATTTAATAGTACACACTTAGAAGAAACAAGAACGAAATAGTTATGTTAATATTTTTATAACAGAAAAATAGTTATAAGTGTAATACATTAACTTCAAACTATTGCATTCCTTTATTATTTGGAAACTTCTTCATATATTATAAACACAAGTCATTCAAAATCAAAACATTATTTCACATTAAAATGAAATAATTATAATATATATTTTTGAGCTACAGTAAGCGAGTTTAATAAACAGAGAAAGAAAGATTTACATAATTTATTGATCTAAAATGAGTCAAAGGTTCTATACGTTCCTTTAGCTTTGTTCATTCGAGCTCTACTATATCGGAAAATACGCTCAATATAAATCTGAATAAAGCTCCAGTGTAACATTCTTAACAATAGCTTGATCAATTTACCCCCATTAGTTCTGCGATGCATATTCTTTAGTCCTCAACTTCCCCAAACGCCCTAAAAGTAGAAATGCGTGAAAAAAACCGTTTTGTATTGATGGCGCAGTGAATTAAAAATGTACCAACTTGCGTCCCGTAACAAAACCTCAACCTCCCATACTATTGCCGAGGGCCTACTGCCTAACAGCTGGACATTTCACGTAGATTGTCACCCCTTTTTTACCCCTGATCTAACTTTCGGGTCCTTTGGTGGTGACGTCATTGGGTCTCATCCCTGTCATCCCGTTACACAGGACCAAAGGTCCAAGCGATGATACTTCCAGTTGATAAAGCAAAGCGAATGACGATAACTCTCTAGTTAATAGCTGATCTCGGCTGCTTTATTCGAAGAACAACATTAATTTCCCGTCCCCCTCTGGAAAACACGGGAGAAGTCCCTCGGGGTCTGATGGGACTCCCCTTACACCCTAATCTATTTGATTCATTCAAAGGAACTATAGCCCACCACAAACAGTACGATTAGGGGCCTGAGAAGCTTTTGGGAATTGGGGAGGAGACTCGTGCGTGAAATTTCAGAATATGACGGTCCCCCCGAAGGCCGGAAGGGTCAAATGTTTGCTTCTATTAATGTTGGATGGCCTAAAATGAAGTCAACAACCCGTTCCCTTTACAGACTTGAAAGAGTTTAGAGGTATTACTACCGCCAGGCTAGAAGTGTCCTTCAACTCTATTCAGCTTGGTGAAGGAAGTCTGAAATAAATTAAAAAAAAAGCCAACATTTTGTGGAGAGACGACATCTAAAGAAGGAACCTTGATTGGAAACAAGCATATCTCAATTATGACTTAAAAGAATAATTTAAAAGTATATATGTGTTATTATTTTCATATAAACTATTCAATTCCTACGCATAAATAAAAGATGAAAATTTTTTTTTTTTATTCCAATTCTAGTAAATGGCACTTGTTACATAATTAGTGATTATTACAGACAAAAATATATTCTTTTATAATGTATCTTATTTTCAAAATTCAATTGTCTGAGCTCAATATTCATGAAAGGGAATATTCAATATTGAGTCAGAGAATATTGATATTAACTTGCATGGCATGTTTTCCCCCAAATAAAAATAATGTAATGTTTTTTTTTTTTTTTTTTTTTTTTGCGTGTGTGTTTAAAATACATGCAGTTATAGTAAAAAAGATTAATAGATTTAAAAGGTAAATAAGAAACATTTTTAATTAAACAGTCAATGAATTGTTGTATTGTAATTTATTGTGATTGCCTTTGTTTTTGTTAAATTAATAATGTTTAATTATTAAACAGTTAAGCTCATTGTTACAAGGAAAATGAATAACTTTAGGATATTATTTTTTATTTTCTTACAAAATCATGGATTTCTTCAGAACATTTTTGGCAATGTAAAATGGATTTTACTGCAAGCGTTAACACTATGCAGGAAGAGTTCATCTTATTATTTTTTATAAGGCAAGGGAAAACAAAACTCTTTTTACCTTTAAATGCTATTTTTAAAATGCAATAATTTTCTTTATCTATAATTATAATATCTTAATATATAAAATGAAGTAACCTCTAAAAATGTTCTTAAATTTCATATTTCAATTTTTCTAAATGTATACAACGATTGAAATTAGTATTTACGAATTATTTTGAGGAAAATTACTTTTTGCACATTAGAAAAAATTCCAAAAATAAATAAATAAATAAAAGTGATACTAATAAATAAATAAAAAAATAAAAAGCTATTTATATATGATATTTATATGTGTATTTGTAAAATTTCGAATCTGAAAGACAACAAAAATTTTTCAGATTAGATAAAATTCCACTTTTTTAAATATATTTTTGTGGAAAAAATAAGAATTCGATTTTAACAAAAATTTTAGGAACACTACATTCCTGATAATTTGAAACGGCGTTTTACATATTTTATAACTGTTTAATTAAAACTTATTCTGAAACGTTCTTTATTCATCAGATATTTCGTAATTTAGGGTTAAATAATAAAGAAGGTTTAAGTAGGAAAATTCGATAAATAGGAATTTCAGAATTTACGTAGAAATTCAAAGAATTTAATAATATGATTATTAAATTCATTGAATTTCATTGAATTAGGAAACTCTTAGAGGTTGGCAATAATATAAGACCCGTTTTTGTTATTTCAATGTTTTAATTAAATGTTGAATAAAAAAGAATTATTACTGATTCTTTGAATGCTAACTTTGAAAGAATATTCTTTAATATGATTGGTTTTTCAATCTTAAGAATAAATACGAAAAAAATTATATAACAAAATTATTTAATAATTTATTCTATTTCAACAATATTTAATAGCATTTCACTGTATGGAGACATGATTGTAGAAAAAAAATATTTATTCTCTATTTTAAAATGATTTACATATTAACTATTATTTTATATGTAGTTTTAGTATCTTTAAACACTTAACACTTATTCTGAATTTCTTCACATGTAAACTAAAACTCAAAATTTGTTAATACTGATAAAAAAAAAGAATAAAATTCGAAAAGAAATATTTTTATTTGAAATACTTCACCCTTTCTTTTCTTTGTTTACCCTTCAATTCAACTCAGAAAAACAGAAAAATAGTGAAAAAAACGTTAAGGATTTCGTAATAAAATATAGATTTGTAGCTGATATTTGACTGATTAATTATTAAAATGGTTTGAAAATAGGAGAAATGATTAAGTTTAACTCTGAATGAATAAATTTTCTACTCTATTATCATTCTTTGAATGTTTAATTAAATATACTTTCAAAAATAGCTTAAATGCATTCATCTAATAGATTTGTTTCCTAACTAAAACATATTTTTATCTCTCTTATCTAATTAAATGGCTTGTTTACTTTCTATTCCAGTACCTTTTAATTCATGCATATTAGCACATTCCACTGGGATCCTTTAAAATCGCCTTTATATCTTTATTCGGAGTATATTTTCAAAAATGTGAAGATTGAACTGCTTGTCAATGAAGAGTATCGAGAGAGTTGAATATTTTCTGGAACTCAATTCACTCTTTCATAAAAACCAATTTCAAGCTACTTATTGAAATCTCAAAGTACTTTATGGTCGTGTGCGATTTGGGAGTTAATTTCTCTATTGATTGCCTTTCTACGAGGCCTTTTTAATCGATGTATTTCTTTGAGGTGTTTAACATCAGTTTGCAAGTTAAAGATGGAAATTTAATTTCTGCATAATAACTTCCCCTCCACACTTTTGTTGCTGCTATTAGAATTAATTATGTTTTTATTATGAATTAAATATTGCTTATTTAATAAATAGAAATTAAGTTTAAAACGATTCTTAAATTTATTTTTTTACTAACGATTTTTTTTTTTTTTTGCTCTGTTGGAAAAAGAGACAAATTGTGTAAAAAAGTACTTTTAAAATTTATACTTAATTAATATTTAGAGTATTAATTTATTAGATTAGAAGAATGAAACAATTAAAGAAAAATATATTATGTAAAAAGCATTTAAATGAAATTATTATGCCTAAAATTTAATTTCACTAAATGATATAATTTTTACTGGTTCATTTGTTCACAATGAACAAAAATTGAGAACTAAATTGAAAATTATTAATTTGAGATTTAATAATTAAACCATTTGTTTATACAAATGAAAAGTTATTTCACAAAAATATTTATGTAAGATGAATTTTAAAGATAATGATGATGTTTTATTTTCTTACTAGAGAATTTTTTATACTTTGCATTATAACGTGAATTTTACGTGTGAAATATAATATGAAATAGACAGCAAATCTAGATACATATAACTTTATGAAATAAAGTTTTATATTTCATTTCATTTAATGTATTTTATATAGATTCATCGGTCTTCTTATAAATTGCTTTTTTATTTGATTGTGAAATAAAGGAAAAAAATAGATAATGCATTTTTTTTCTATTTTTTTAATATTGGATATTTGATTATCCTTCTTTAAGTATAAATATATGTATAAGAGTGAATCAAATTATATGCAGTGTGAAATATTTATATTTTTGTATAAAAAATTCGATACACTTCAGTAACTATTTATATGCTTTTTCAGTGTTTTTTACTGAAGATAATTATAATTTAAAGCAGTTTATTTGAGCATAAATTTAATAATTTCTGTTTATCAGTAAAATAAGTAAAATGGAAAAAACATTACAAGGTTTGTTGGAGTGTATTTGAAATGTTAAAATACATCGTGAACAGTTCATATAATATGGTGAGCATGTTAAAAACATGGTCAGGTATATCATGTAATTATACTCCATCTTTCAATACTTGTCTTAATACTGCATATT
The DNA here is from genome assembly GCA_021605095.1 of Caerostris extrusa. Classification (NCBI taxonomy): domain Eukaryota; kingdom Metazoa; phylum Arthropoda; class Arachnida; order Araneae; family Araneidae; genus Caerostris; species Caerostris extrusa. Next base: position 83,374 of record BPLR01015314.1, read on the forward strand.
ATTACGTTTTATTAAACATTCTAAATATATTTTATATTTTTATTTAGAAAGGTATTTATTTTTTTATCATTTATATAAGCCATTTATATCCATTTTTAAATTGGTAAATTATTAATAAAGATTATCACTATTTACATTCCAATATTTATTATGAATGATTTATAAAACTACAATTAATTTTTAAATGTAAAAATTAATTAACTAAGCAAAATCTAATTATTTACCTTATTTAGTTTTCAGTCATTTGAATAAATAATTGTGAGTTACACTAAAAATAACTGCTCAATTCACAAGTAACTTATAGTACAAGAAGATATAATGTTGTTACAGTATCAAATAAACAATAATTTCTTCATTATTGATAGTTCATTTAGAACTTCATATATTTTAGCCATATTTTCAACAACAATATATACTTTACAAATATAGGAGTTAATCGTGTTTGCTTTTCTATACTGTGTTTTAATATTTCATCTTATTAATTCCTTGATATCTTTAGAGCTTGTGCATTGTATGTATAAATGAACAATATTTAATGAATATTTTAGCTAAAGTATGTTTGAAATGGATTTTATTTAAATATTATCATAAAAAATATGGATATTTGATAATATTAGCTTAAAAATGCTATTAAAGTGTACATAAAAGCATAATTAAATCTTTATGTGATGCAAATAAGTTAATTTGCATCCCACAGAGATGCAAAATACCTGAAATATTTTTAATTTTGAGTTTAACTTGAGACATTAATAAATTCAACAGACGTTTTTGATATCCAATCCATTTTTCCATCTACCCCTCAAAGAATCCCTTTCATTTTTCATTTTTTAATTTGCATTAATGTTTTATCTTATTAATCATTTTGGTATCATTAGCTTATGTATTTATAAACAATAAACAGTAACATTTTCAATACTAGTGAATGTTTGATATCGGTTTATTTAAATCTAACCACAAAATATATGGATAATCGATTATTTTAATTTAAAAATGCTATTAAAATCTACAGAAAAACATACTTTTTAAACCTGTATGTGATGCAAATCAGTTAATTTCCATCTTAAGACTACCTAAAAAATTTTAATTTTTCGCTTAACTTGAGACATTAATAAGTTCGACAGCCGTTTTTGATATCCAATCCATTTTTCCACCTGCCCCTCAAAGAATCTCTTTCTTTTTTTCTTTTTTTTTTTTTGATTTTCTATACTGTGTATTAATATTATGCATTTATCTTATTAATAATTCTGGTATCATTAGTGTATGTAATTATGAACAATACCATTTTCAATACTAATGCATGTTTGCAATTGGTTTTTAAATATTATCATCAAATATATGGATATTCGAATATTTTAGTTTAAAATCTACAGAAAAGGATTTTTATTAAGCCTATGTGTGATGCAAATCAGTTCATTTCCATCTTAAGAATACCTAAAAAATTTTAATTTTTCGCTTAACTTGAGACATTAATAAGTTGGACAGCCGTTTTTGATATCCAATCCCTTTTTCCAGCTGCCCCTCAAAGGATCCCTCCCCTTTCCGGACAGGGGTTTCATCCCGTCATCTCATCTAATTACCGGCCAACTGTCGAATCCCTTTAACAATTAACCAGATCGGAACCATATTTAGCAGTTAGACGAGAACTCTGCACACCTCCTCGTCTAATCCCTTTGATTCCCACTCACGTAGCTCCAGAAGCATCACCACAAACTGTGCGATTAGCGGTGCTCGGGGCAAATTGGAATAAGATGGGAAGAGGACCCAGGTAGACTGAAGCGTGAAGTTAGGGGATTGACGGAACGGGATGGCTCAATTGTTCGCTCCCATCAATGTTTGATCGACCAGAATTGTAGGCTCCGTTTAGGTCTTTCCTGTGAAATAAGTGGAGCAGCTCCATGATTAAGGACTCGAATCTACTTTCGGCGCCCATTACTCATAAAATCCCCCGGAGAATGAGCTGCACTACGAACGCATTATTCCGAAACTAGTTTCAGACAGTGACGGATCGAAAGTTTAGGCACTTGAAACGAACAGAATAAGATATGAATGTGGCATTGCTTTTCATTAAATTCCCTTTTTTCTTTTCTTTTCTTCACTTAGCAAAAAAACTAATCAGAATTGTTTCGCTTCACAGTTCCCAGTTCCGTTGGAGGAGATTTAATCTATACTATTTTATTTGCACACCGGATAAATTTGTTGTATTTCATTTAAATGAACATAAAAGGAGCTACGAATGAAAAAATATGTACTGCATTATTTACAAAACAAACAAACATTCCCTATTATAATTGATTTTATTATCAATTCTAATTGTGAATGTTTATTTATTATATTGCTATGAACTTATTTGTTATTTTTTTTATATATTTAAAAATAGGAAAACACAAAAAGTAGCATTTGTGATGCAAATATATATATATATATTTGCACACTAGCAGTGAGAATAACATATAACAAATATTGGAAAGTAAAAAACAGTACTAGTATTAAGTATGCATAACCTTTACTTCGATTATTATTTTCAATAATTTGGGAATTGATATGATCAATTTGTGGCATGTTTCAGGGCTGAATTTTAGCCATCCATTCTTAAAAGCTTTCTTAAGGAAAAAAATTGTAACAAAGCTGATCTTAATTTGCTTATCCAAAATATGCCACGAATTTTCGATTGGATTGATGTCTGGTGATTTTCAATTAATTTCTTACTTTATATAGCAACCATAAACTTGTGATGTATGCCGTATGTTTGGGATCAATATCTTGTTTAAAGTAAAATGAATTAGAATCTCCCAATTTTGAAGCCCTATTTTATATATTGTTTGGCATTCATACTGAGTTCAATAAATGCCATTTCACCAACACCATTAAAAGACATGCATCCTCAAATCATTACATGACCATCTCCATGTTTTACAGTTGGTCTCATGTTTTTTAATTGAAGAGACATATTTGACTTTCACCAACGATTTTTCTTTTCCATCTTATCTGAAAATATTAAACTTGATTTCATCGAAAAAATAACATTTTTCCCAAACTCTGGGGGTTTGCGGGCATAAGCTTTGGTAAAATTAAGTCTTTTCAGTCGTTTCACTGATAAATGGTTTTCCGAGGGGATCTTCCTAGAATATTTGCACCTTGAGGGCTATTCCTAACAATGTGTTGTGTAGCTATTGTTCCGAGAAGTTGAAGAGACATAATCAATCAATTCTCGAGTACTTACAAAGGGGTTTTTATTAGATTTCTTTATAATAGTTACTTCTTTACCTCTCATTTAGCTTCCTTGGACGTCCAGTTTCGTGGCTTATTTGTTGTAGCACCAATCTTTTTTTTCTTTTTATGGCATACACTAGAAAAGTTGAAATTTAATGTTTACCTATTTCTCGATAATTTAATACGAAATCATGAAAAATTATTATCTTTTCACGGCTAGCTACAGAAAGTTTACATGTTTTCTGTGCCATGGCAACAGAAACTGACAGATTCCAAGTTTGATTTAATTTATAATGTGACTTCAAAGTGCAGGACTATTGCAGTGCTGTATTCATGCACTAATATTTGCATAATGTTGATGTTTAATTATAATTTAATCAGTCAGTGCATAGTGTGCAAATATTTTTTTTGCTTGAAAAAAATGCTGTTTTTATTTATTAAATGATAATACACATTTAATAAATAAAAACAGCATTTTTTGAAGTAAAATTGGATTTATTTGCGTATCGTTATTACTTAAATAAAGTAATGGTTAAAATAATTTATTCGTTAGAATTTTAGAATTTTTTTAACACGCAAGCACAGAAGTTGGGCTGAAATAAATATTAACTCATGCGCTGATTTTTATTCCTACATAGGAGAGGGAAAATAACTTTACTCAAGATATACAGAGCATTTGAGCAGGTTAGAATGTTAAATCTTTCAGCCTGAGTAATGCTCCCCCCCCAAAAAAAAAATTAAATAAATAAAACTAGATAGGTTGTTTATGGTATATCCCCTTTATAATTTATTGAGGTTTCTGCATTAATGCATATTAAGCTGTTTCACATGAAATGAGCTTTTAAGTAATAGTTGAAGTTTTATGAAATATATGTCTACCAGTATTAAGTTAAAAAATAACAAAAATGATTAATAATCTGCTGGGCCGATATGCAGGTTACCCATAAAATTTAGAATTCTATGCAAGAACAAAACGTACAACAGCAATCTTAAATAATAAACAACTATAGAATTCCAAACAGTTTCCTTTTTTTTTTTTTTAATCTCATTTATTTAAAATAAAATTGCCTTTGCTTTCCCCGCACGATCTCTTAGAACAATTTTACATTAATTAATTAATTAATTATACAATTATTAGCTCGTGAAGGAGATTAAAGAAAGATAAACTAATAAGAAACGTTGAAAGTGGTCAAGGAAACAGAACAGAATAAAATTAAGAAAATTTATATATTTCAGAGCTATTATAAAAGCAATAATTTTCATTTCACATTTTCCTCCGTCTTTCGTAATAGTCTTTTTTATTACTTAAGATACTTTTCAGATTCTCATCCTTAAAATATATAGACATTTCGTATCAAAATCGCTATGTGTAAAATTCTTTTAAATTAGAAAGAAACTAACAAGTTTCTAGTAACACCTTTTTCTTTCACTTGTATTCTAAATCTAATTCACAAATTTTAATCTCCTAAAAGTTTTCTTTTGCAGATAATAGTTCACTGGTTAATAACTTATCAAAACTTCAGGTTTGGACCAGAAGTGTGAAAAGAATTAATAGTTAACTGTTGGTTGACTGTTATAACAAGAAGGAAACCTCATAATATCTCGTTAAAGTATGTGATCTTTCGTTACTATTTTCGTCACTAGAAATTTATCCAGAAGGTACAGAAATTATCAAAGTCTATTTCTATTATCAATAATGATAGATATAAATAGCTTCCTCAAATTTTACTATTGAAATTACTACTACTACTACTACCCACACCACATCACTGTGCCTAGAGCAGAGTTGCCCCTTTTACAGTTTGGGAAGTCTGATTGGGCTCTGTGACGCTCTACAGTCATATGAGACAGGGAAATACGGCTTAAAACAGATTCCGAATCACAACAAACATCCATGGCATCGCCGGGACTCAAACCCGAAACCTGAGGCACCAAGCGTCAGAGCTCTAGACACTCGGCCATTTAGGCCCCTATTGAAATTACTTGAATCTGAAACTACAGAATTATGAGAAGAAAATAAATAATTTTTTTCGTACATCGGTTCAGGTTTTAGTGCCCCTAACAATCCATCGTCGCACCATGATAAAAGTATATTGCCTTCCAACAGGAATTTTAGAGTTAACTGTCTCGCATTTGTGTGTCATATAGCAGAAAACTCGGAAAATCCCTAAAAGCACCCTGTTTAACAATTTGTGAGACTCTTTTACAGACATTATCACAATATTAATAAGAAGAATGTATCTAGTATATTATATATCGGTTAGTATTTTTATAATCGCCTTCGAGAATACTAGTGAAAATAATACTTAAGTGCAACACACTCCGCTAGCGGATTCGAATCTGATACATCTTACACGTTAGAGGCTCCTATGACTATTGAGACAAGTGTCGTTCTAATCTTACATTGAATTAAAAATTCCTTCAGTAGAAATACTGCAAATAAATAGATATCTAAGTGCTATTTTTAGAATTATTTCAAATAAACTATCCTTACTTACTTCTTTTACTATGTTAAAAATTAAATAATTTTTTTTGAAGATATGCGACAAAATTGTAACTAATTATTTTTTTTTCGTGGATTATTTTAAATCAATTGTGATTTTTTTTTCTTAAGATGACGTGTTCAAGATTCCTGTTTCATTTTTAGGAAAACATTTCTTAATGATCTCGTTATAATATGTGATCCTTCGCTTCCATTTTCGCCTCTAGAATTTTAAAGATTTCACGTCTTTGGATTACTTCTTGAAATGTTTTTTTTTTTTCCTTCTCAATCCTTACATAAAAGCTTTAAAGTTTTTTTTTTTTTAACGTTGAATGAATGTTGATTAGTTATGGAAATAAAAAAAAAAAATCAGACGTGGCGTAGAATTATACTAATGAATTTACATTTTTAATATTTTTTAAAGCCCTGTAGTAAGTAAGTAAAGCAATTTTAAAATTTTATTCAAAACAAATTTAATCAAATATTTTTAAACAAATATTATAAGGAATGTTTAAAAATATTTGAAGGAAATGCACTATGCTCTTATTTCAAAGTTAATTGTATTTTTATAATAATCATTCTTTGCATTTGTTATTTATCTGTTTACGATGTATGAATATAATATTAATGTCGCGTTTTTAATCACAGTGATTTTTTTAGGAATATTCATGAAACATATAAATAAATAGGAATTAAAGATTATTCTGAATTATTTTTTCTTTATTTTAAACAATTTCTATCATTTTTTTTTTTTTTTTTTTTTTTTTTTGTAAAATTTAAAACTAAAAATTTTTTTTAAATTTTACGGAATAAATTTTTAACTATACCACGAACAAAGTATAGCCAATTGACATAATTAAAAAGAAAAAAATATTTTTATTATTTTTTACTTGATTTAAATATATATTAACAATCAAATATAAATATATATATCAATAAATATATATATCCAATAAATATATATATCCTTTCAATGTATGAAATATTTCGATATGATTTTTGTATTAATTTAATGAGGTTTACTTATTAAAATTTCTGCATGCATAGCCTTATTAATAGTTATATATATATATTAAAAAATGTAACATATTAATTATTTTAATAACATTTCGTTGTCAGAGAGTACAAATAATATCATATTTTTGCTTAGAAATGCATTAGTATATATCACTTTTTCTATAGAAAATATTAATTCGATCCCATTTTAATAAAAAGGATTCTATGAAAATTATTGTAACGTAATCTATTAATCAATGTTATGAAAGGTTGAAATGATACTATATAGATTTAGATATGTGCATTTGGTCCAAATGTTAACTTTTTGAAACTCTTGACCATATATTATACACTTAATTTTTTATAATTATAATTACTGTCATTAATAGAAAAAAAATTTGAACGAAATCTGTCAACAAGAAAATACAAATCTTATGGTTTGGTTGCACTGACAAAGGTATTTACAGTGTACAGTTAGGAATATGAAAATAGCTAAAGTAATAATTCAACTATGAGGATTGTTTGATTATTTGAACAAATCGTTAATATTTGATAAAAATAATAAATATATTTAGTTTTAGTAATTATTGCCTCGAATAATAACGAATAATTTCTACCCGGAATATATGAAATCATTTAACGAGTACCTGACGTTTAACGTTCAGCGATGACAAATGTGAACGTTATGGTTTTTTGAGTATTTTGATTGTTTTCTACATATCCTTTTTGAATTACTATCAATATAAAATGAATAAATTGTAATACAATAAAAATTAAATCTTTTTTTTCTCACTATAAAAAACCGCCATTGAAGAGGTAAGCTTTTGTAGATTAATCAATTTAAATTTAGGAAAAAGCAAATAACATATAAATAGACCCATAGTTAAACTGAACCACGTATACAAGTTAATAAAAGTGTACTTCCATGTTCCGTTTTTGACAGTAATTTATACATATAAAATATTTTATTTAAAAAAATCTACGATAAGACAAGATTAAAAATGTAGAAGCTTTTCATTTTATTTTAGTTGAATTTATTTTTGATTAAGTAGTTTATAAAAAAAGGACGAAAAACAAATATAAAATATGTACATAATCAGATAATATAATCAGATGTCAGAGATGATCTCACACTTTTCGAAAAGAGAAAATGTACACTTTTTCTTAGTAAACTATTTTTCATCACACTGCAGTGATTATACCTCGTTTCGTGTCGAATGAAGCTACGTCATTATCCTTCATTACCTAAAAGCAGGTAAAATTCCATCCGGAATAACTCCCGAGTTAGCGCATTACCCTAGTCCCAACCCCTTGTCTTCGTCCTATAATTCATAGGAACTAACATTATGTGCCGACTTGAATGGATTAGCAGGGCGACACCTATGGATCTAATTGACCTAACTCTTTAATATACCCCCTCCTTAAAACGACACATTTTGTCTCTATCCGGATGATATGTCGAATGAGGAAGTTCCGTATAGACTATTTAATTCGCATGTACATTCATCATGCTAGGCAAAGCCGACGGGACAACGTCACTTGACATTGATTTTATCATTAGGCATGAATTAGGCGAATCTGGAGTATCGTCCCCCTCTTCCAATGCCATTTGATGATGACTCGCTACATCTCAAATGCATCCTATCCCCTTTGACTGGCGATGTAATTTGCTCAATTAAAGTCTATGAGGACCATTCGATTTGACAGGCCGGTAGTTTCGTACGTGCTCTTAATTCACTGCTGATTGAATCATTGCGAAGAACTATTTATTAAGTTCTCAAATGTGAATTAGCTATTGAATTCAGAAGCGTGCGGCGGGCATTACTGCGCTGCGTTTATAGGCGCCTCGATTGTAGGGTTGTGCACGCCTATAGGTGTCTCAGATATCATAGGCATCATTTCTGTGCGGGAAGCGAATAAAATAGCGATCAGCGGCTCGAGTTTGTAAAGATTTCATTTCGAATCGCCGAGGGGGACAAACAAGTTGTTAATTCAATGGGAGTAATTAAAATGGAATTGCACGTTTTGGTTGAAAAGGTGCTGCCGGCATTAAATTGGCAGAATGTGTTTTAGAAATTAGCGAAAAAGAAGTTATTCTTTATCATCTTTGACAAAGTCTGTACGTAATGAATGTTAGATATTCCAAATGTAATTCCGTTTTAATTATCTGTTTTAAATTGTAATGCACTAACATTATATTGTTCCTCGAATAAGGATTAAAAATATATTTCATAGATGTAAAACCAGAACTAAATCTCTTATTTTGTGGATAAGTGGTTAATAATTCAAATTTTTTTCTGTTTTAATTAAAAAAATACCATTTTATTTTGCAGTAAAATAAAACTAAAAGTGATTTAACTTTTTTCTGAAATGATTTTTAGCAGAATTCAGTTTTCTTCTTTTTTTTTTCTTTTCCAAGACAGCAATAGCTCTTAAAGACATTCTCGTTGTACTAAATGTCAATGCCTGTTACATACCTTTTTGCATGATAATAACACATATTCTACTAAAGATAAAGACATACTAATTCTTGAAATGCTTTGCAATGATTCTCTAATGTTAATCTCTAATGTTAGCTCAAAATTTTTGTAAAGTTAAGTTAACATAATAACATTAAGTTAACTTTAATAGTTAAGTAACGTTATTAATTAAGTTAGTTAATAACATTAAGTTAACCTTTATTAATCTGTAGACTTCTTTTGTGTATATTAGCATTCCTTGATTCAATGCAGTTCTGTAAAAACTTATTGTTTAATATAATTTAATAATGCTTGCTGATATTATTTTCTAATCACCCATAATTGCTAGGTATAAAAGCACTCTTTTAGTATGTATTTCTTACTTTAAACCAAAGTTTGCCTTATTTGAACTCAGCTTTTATGTCATATATCAGTTAATGTTCCAAAAAAAAAACTGTACTACACAGTAAGAATTTTAAAACAATTTCGTAAGCATATCAACTATTTTCTAATGAAATGTAATTCCTTGTAAACTTGAGAAAAAAAGTTTATTTTTAAGAGATGAAAAGTTCATAAAAAAGGATTCATTTTCTATGACAGATGCTTTGTTTAGAGTGTGCCTTTGTACTTGTGGTAACACACTGTGGATGCAGTGCAACACGGATTCGAAATCTTTATACCAGATAAAGCTGAATCTGCTACATCTTTACCTTTGTCTGTTAAAATAATTCGAACAGCTATTTGTTATGAAATATTTTGCTCAAATTAGCATAGCACTTTTTGTAACATGTAGTAACATATTAGCTACTATACTTTATATCTGAATTCATATGTAGAAGATTGATTTTAGGCTTTGTTATTGACTTATTGATTATATTTTTATTTATTGTGTTTAGATTCTATTAGTGCATAAAAATTCACCAGATTTTTTTCTTTTAAATAATGTTAAAAACTGGAAAACGGTACCTATAATTCTATAACTGTTTATTTTCTTTTTCTATTTTACATCTGTTAAAATCATTCTTTGTTTTTAAACATTTTCCGTAATAGTTAAAGTTTATATAAAATGATTATATAAGCAGACTTTGTTTATGAGAGAAATCAAACTATTATTATTAGCTTCTGCACTTTATATTCGAATTCATATGTAGAAAACTGATTTTAGGCGAATTACTCGTATATTTTTATTTATAGTGTTTAGATCAATTATATTTTTATTTATTAAAACACCATTTTCTCCAACAAAACTGATTATTTGTCATCATTTTTTAATATAATAGGTTTTAAAATTACCCTACTCGTATTGAACTTTAATTATCTAGATACAACTATCAAAATTTTGTAGCCGGCCATTAAATGTTTTTTTTATCAGTATTCAGGAGTATTATTATTTTTATCGATAGCTTTAAATCTATAAATATTATTTTTTTAAATTTATTTGAAACTGAATATATCCTGTATATTTTTATTCCTTAGTGCAAAAATAGTGCTATGGAAAAAATAAAAGCAAAGAATATTTATTTGAGCTTGTAAATATTGCTAAAGACATTGAATGCAAAAAATTGGTCTTGTATTGCTCCAATAACTCTTTTGGAAAATATAATATAATATGTTCCTTTTAGCAAATCTCTGAACAAAAACTACTCAGTTGTGTTCAAAACCAGGAATTCAAAACTATTGTTGAATTGTTACATTTTAAACATTAAATTTATTCCAACTGTCTCTAATCTCGTGTCCATTTTTATCCTATCAAGAGATAGCCTATTTCTGCGTATGGGTGATCAAAACTCAGACGAAAAAAAAAAAAAAAAAAAAAAAAAAAGAAAGAATTCAAGAAAGAAATCTCTTACAAAACCCACGCTTTTATTATCTGCTCACTGGTAGGAGAAATATAAGTATCGGAAAATGTGCCCCTTGAAGAAGTGAACAAGTGAAAAAAGATCGCATACCCTTCATAAAAAGATTCCCCTGTTTGTTTCTGCAGTGGGAGAACATTCGCTTTGCCAGCGGCGAGTTTCTTCGCATGGCGAATCCTTCTCAACGTCATTCATTCGGAACCATTTTGAGACCATTTTAGTAAAAGCTACCAGTTGTTGACTAGCGAACACATCGTCCCTTCTGATCTTTCCTCTCTTTGCAACCCGATTTCCGAAAGAAAAACTGTTGTTCCTGTGGCGAGTTGGGGGAAGGGGGCTATTTCTGGAGAGAGAAGAGCATGGTGTAAGCTTCGACATGTTTTGGCATCCATTAAAACAAGCTTAAGTGTATAACTAGTGCGGTCTATCACTTGATTCGAGACATCCTATATTTAGGTCTTCTCTGAGTGATGTTATTGACATGCAACTAGACTCCTCACGGAATGCTAAATCTTTTCTTCCCTTTTTTTTTTTCTTTAAAAATGGGAGATCGCAGCTGGCGATATATGTATGTTCACTTTGAAGAATGAATGGGGTCCCTTCATTCTTGAGTTGTTGGTTTAAATGGGATATAATAGAACTGTCTTTGTTGATTTTGAAAAAGAGGTTTAAGAGATAGATATGGATTGTAATCCGGGAAGACAATATTTTGAATGTTAAATTCTCTAGTATTTAAGTGATACATCTAAAAATCCCTTTTTAAATATAGGAATAAAAATGCGATTCTCTTTTTGGATAGGAATTCAGTTAATGCTCGACATTTTATTATTGTTATTTTGTTTTGAATTTCACACTGTAATAAATCGCGTGAATACGGCATAAGTAAAATATTTCGAGAACACCCTGTTTAAATAAAAAATAAATTTGCCTGAATATAATATTTTCTTAAACAGAGTATCAGGATTTAGTTATTTGAGATTTTTAAAATTTTTACGGTTAGGTTCTTTTTTGCGATTTTGTTTTTAAAAACAATTATTTTTTAAGGTTATGACTTACATTACTGTCATTGACTTAGTGATCAATATTAAGGTTAAACAAATTTTTGCCCATTTCGTGAATTATTCCACTGAGTAAATTCAACCTGTGTATTTGTTTATTATTATTGTTTTTTTCATTTTCACTAAAGTAATTTTGTCAATAAGTCTAAGCCTTGACATCAGCTATTTTACAAAAAGATTCCCTAAAAATTATGCTGTGCTTTCCAACATCAGGCATTTTGATCTGAGGCAAATTACCACTGAAACATCGGATATGTAGCAAATTCAGCATTACTAAGAATGCATAAAAGGAGACTTGCTCTATAATACCCAGATTGTGAGGCCACATTTTGAAGCGAATTCCCTCAAAAGGGGCAACCTCCTCCCCGATTTCAACGGATAGACTTTTCAGACTCTATACTAAAAATTACCATCCTTACCATTACCATTCCTGTCATAGACATGGAAATTATTGATTAAGCTTCACTTATCTAGTCTAGTTCTAATCGAACTCATTCAGTTTGGGAACCGGATGATTCCACCAGACAGCTCTAAGCCTTGTCATAAAAATTATAAAATATTGCGAATCTTAACATATTTTTAACATTTTAAAGAATTAATATTATTAAAACTTTGTAACATTTGTTTAACAGAAAAAGTTTTGTAGTATATTGTCAGTATATTAATATGATAGTGAACTACGAATGAAATTTAAAAAAAAAAAATGATATCGCTAATAATTAAAAGTTAATTCATTAAGACAGGGTATTTTACTACTCTTCAGGGCGTATTTAAGATTAGTTCAAAGTTATTTCATTAATATTTTATTTCAAATTTAGTTTCATCGAACACAATAAAGATTAATTACGAGGAAAAGGGAGAATAAATATTATATGTTATATTTATAATAATGAAAGTTATGTAGTAATTGCCTACCTAAAAAACTATGTTTAAAGTTTATAATAGAGGTTCTTATATTGCTTAATGAATTAACTTTTAATATTTTAATTATTACTCTTTTTCAATTTTAACATTTTCGATTAATCTTATATTTAAATTAAATTAAGTAATTTGATAAAAATTTTTGTACAGAAAAACCTCAGAAATTTATGTTAAATAAGTGTATGATCCAATATTAAACTATACAATGGTACAAAAGGGAAGTTATGTATTAAAAACAAAATATTTGATGTGAAAGCAGAAATAAACTATTAAAAAAGGAGATTATGGTAGAGTATTGAGCCTAAATTTTGGACAATTTTCTTTACAAATGAAGTAATTAATACTTAATTAAAATTTGATTTATCTAGATTTTTTTGGCTTCATTATAAATTTATCCATGTATTGCTGTTTTAACAAAGATATGTTCCCTTATTTGATTAAAGTATTTTTGTAACACCGTCTTTTAATATGTTATTCATCGAAAAATGAAGTAGAATTATTCACATACTTTTCTATCATCAAGCAACAGTAGAATCATATCTGATGAAACGGTTAATGGCTCATTTCCAGATGATGGCAGATCTTAACAATGTCACTTGACTTTTTAATGAGTTTTGGGCAAGATAAGTGACTTCTCTTTAAGCGGAACTTGGCTTTAACTTTTTCTTTCTCTTATAGCAAACAACACTTGAGTATAATTAAACGAAAATTCATGAAGAAATGTTTAAATAATAACTATTGAAGCTTGCAGTTTCTTTTGTTCTTTATTCGAATATGAAAGTAATTTTTGTTAAACTTTTCTAAAAATTAATGCTTATGGGGTTGCGTGAATTACAGAGTTCTACTTTAAAATAGCCTTTTAAAACAGATTAGTATCAATATTGTATAATTTCACTTAAACATTATTGTAATTTTTTTTAAAATTTTATCTATAATTGCGTTTTGATGTATCTAAAAAGTTAATGAGCTGAAATTAAACAAAGAATAAAGGTAATGGCACTAATAATGCCACTCCTATTTAATTTATAATTAAATTAATGGTCATCATTAATTTCATTCAAAATTACGTCCATAATCATATTTTTTCAAAACTATTACTATATGAAATGATAGAGTACTAGTAATACCTTATCAAGATTAGGACGAAAAACCATTTTGTTTTCAAATGACAAACATCAACATGAATAGAGAAGTCAGTAATTGCATTCCAGATTTCAGATTCAATTCTAAGAAATAAAATTTTATATTCTTCCGATCCCTAAAACAGTTCAGTTTTTATACCACTGAAATTAAAATAATCCCACAAAAATATTCCGTGTTTCACAAATGTCCTCAACGACCAATCTAACGACAAAGTGTCCAATAACCCACCTTAGACATTTAAAAGGGTAATTATTTCACAACAGTGACCTCTTGAGAAGAATAACACTGGCCGACAGTGATTTTTGTTAAAACATGTTGTTGTTCCAATGCAGCTGGCAAACACTTATACAGCTTGGTCTTTGTGCCTTAAGGCAAGCGCTGCACAGATGTTACTCACTTTGCATTACCCAGGGGGCGCGTGTAACTTGAAGATAAGCCACGAACGCGGAGTAACAATGCCCCGCAACTCTCTACGATCCTATTAGGACCGAACCTAAGGTTTAAAGTGGATTCCGAACCACTACAAACACCCATGGCAAAGCCGGATTTAAACCCGATACCTGTGGTATCGAACGCCAGAGCGCTAGCCATTCGGCCATCAGGTCCCTGTAACTGTAGCTTTTTAGATTACGTATCTTTTAACACAGAACATAACTGTAGCTTTTTCTTACAATCTGCCAGTAGGCAGACAAAAAATTCTGGAATAAAACAAGACTAAGAAGACCATTAAATATACTATCCTTCCTTCAGCTATAAAGCCTATTCCAAAGTCGACGCTCTTCCAATCTCAGCGCCATCTGAAAATTGGAGTTTACATTCAGAAAACTCTGGCGCTGAAGATTTACAAGTTAAGTCAGAAAAAGACGACATTGAAGACCCAGATTTTTGGTTGAACGTCTACAGAATCTCTTAGAATCAATCAGTCTGAATTCATTGATCTAATTCGTGATGTAAATTTGTCAAAGGATCAGACAGAATTGTTGGCGTCCTGATTAAAAGGTTAGAATCTTCTTGAGAAGTGAACGACAATTTCTTATTATATTAGACGGAATAAGACATCCAACGCTTGTTCTCTGCAGAAGTAAATTTAGTATTGCATTGGCGTTGACTCATTACTGAGTGAGTTAGGAGACCGTCATGAACCTGACAAATGGAAGTTGCTTATAAATATCTCTAAACTCAATATAAAAGACATTCTTCATCATGTTGGAAACATTGAAACTTTCGATTCTTCTTACCTATGCAGCCCGCATGAAAGAGACGTATTACAACATGATTTTGATGTCGAAGATACAATACTAATAGCATTATCAGAATATATGTGGTTATTTTAAAGTTATAGCAGTTTTCTTATGTTTCCAACAAGAATATACTAAATCTTGCTTTTATATGCGAGTAGTATAGTAGAGATTTCAAAAATAACTTTTTCAAGAAGCAATGGCCTCAAAGAAATCTAATACTAGTATAAAAAACTCAACTTCTTAACCACTTGTAAATCCTGAACACGTTTGTCTTCCTCCATTGCACATCTCACTCGGATTAATGAAATTTTTGTTAAGGCGATGGATAAAAGTAGTCCATGTTCCTTGTGCTTAAAGAGCAAATTCCCTAGGATCAGTGAGGCTAAAATAAAAGAATATATTTATAATAATATAGGGGAACCAGGGTTTTTGAAAGTTTGAATGAGTTGAAAAAGCTGCATGAAAGTCTTTTAAAAGTTCGTAACTGAATTTATTGGCAATGGAAAAAGCTGAGAATTATGGATAACTTATTTCAGAACTCCTTCAAAATTTTAAAGCAAGATATGTATTTTTAGAGTTGTAACACGTCCGTTAAAAACATTTTCTGGATTCACATTTGGATTTTTTTTTTTTTGCTAAAAATTTGAGTGCTGTGTACGATGAACACGGTAAGAGTTTCCATCAAACGTTATCAGAGAAAATGGAGTTTAAATATGTTTGCAGACTACTGCTTGATGCTAAAGAGATATACAGTAGAAAATCGTTAAAAGCTACATTTTGATTTGATCAATTCAGGAAAGTAAATTAAATAAAACTTAACATTTTATAGCAATATGAACTTTTTAATTTCGTATTACCAAAACACTTTACCCGTTACAAAAAAATGCTATGTAAATTTGAAATCAAGTAAAATGCCATAACAAACAGCCATTCTAATTTATTTAAGAGGCACAAAGTTAAATTTTGTCGATCAGTGTAATTTATTCCAAAATATGTAGTAGTACTGATGGATAAATAGGGTTATTATTTTCAGTGTTTTTATGGTATAGGAAGAAATCTGTAAAACTCCTTCAGATGGATCGACTATTACGAGATTCTGTTACTTCCTGTCGTGTAATATCGAATCTCCTCGTTTGAGAAAATATAGCATATAATAAATACATAAAATATAATAAATATATAATATATGGATAATTTTTTTCTTAGAATTTAAAAGAATGTTTTCTTTATCTTAATTTTCCACTATTTTAATTAAAATGGAGACAACAAAAATAACACAATACAATTTTATTCTCTTTCAGACTAATATTTAGTAGAATTATTATCATATTCTCATTCTAATTTTGGAACAAAATCCTAGATATTCAATATAAATGTAATGTAATGTCTTCGTAAGAAATAATTTCACACACAAATAAGTTATTTAATGAGGCTGAATTTCTGAAATTTCTGAAATAATTAATAATTAATAATTATATAATAAATAATTAATAATTAATAATTATAAAATAAATAATTAATAATTAAATAATTAATAATTAGTAATTACATAATTAATAACTAATTATGAAATAATTAATTAATAATAATGCAGTCAACATTCATAATGTATGAATAAATTTACAATTATAACATATCATTAAGTTTAAGATATACAAAAAAAAATTCCAATCTTAGAAAAAAATATATAATTAATTTCAACCACTCAATAATGTTTCAATATAAAAATGTTTGCATGAATTCATTCACAAAAATTAAATTTTAAAAAATAATTTTTAAATAATGAAAATTAAGATTTTGACTGGCGTGAAAATTAATTTTCAAAGAAAAGAAGGAAAAGAGTAGATTAATTAATTCTTTAATTAATATTTACATTTATTAGTGAAATTATTTTAAACTCACTTAATATTTCAGAGTTCAAATGCAATGAGTACTCATAAAAACTTTAATTAGCTTAAAATACTTTTTTTATGAATGAGAGGGAAATTGAACTAAATTTTGAGAAAAATCTGATCTGAATTTTATTATAAAAAATTTTACACAAAATCTGAAAATGACTCAATTTTTTTTACACAACGTCTAAGTAATCCCATATGTTACTAGTTAGACAATTTAAACGATATGAAAGAAACAGTAGGGAACGAGGGAAATTGTGTCTCTAAATAAAATTTCTCCGTATGTTTATTCGTTGTTAAGACATTTAAACTTTTTGTTATTTCTTCATATTTCTTACAAAATATGAAGGATCATATATAAGTGGTAAATTTTAGTAGAAAGCACATCTAATTGAGT
This sequence comes from Caerostris extrusa, assembly GCA_021605095.1. Lineage (NCBI taxonomy): Eukaryota > Metazoa > Arthropoda > Arachnida > Araneae > Araneidae > Caerostris > Caerostris extrusa. The sequence goes on from BPLR01015314.1 coordinate 101,032, forward strand.
CATACTGCGACGAAAAATTCCAGTCTTCTGTTTAGAAGTTAACAACTAATGGCGTTATGGTGACCTTTTATGGATAATCACCCCGTTTCTACGAAACTCGCTTGAATTTATTACTCTCAACTTTCATTTTCTCTTGCCGAGTTTCGAAAAAAAAATACTGCTCCGAAGAAAAATACAATCAAACGAAGCAAACCTCTGCCAAGAATAGTGTTTAGGATCATGGAAAAGCAGATTTATATACTCAGTGAATGAAATGCTGCTTCTTTAACACCGTTATTTAAGAGAATTTATGGGGCTGCTTCATCAACCAGGACAGAAAAAAAGAATTTCTGAGATGCATTAATGCCCAGTTCATTAACCTAGTACTCATTTTAATCATTTGTTTTGATAAGAAAACGTCTTTTGTTTGTTATCGGAATAAGGATGTTGATGGTTTAGAGTAACTCAAAAATATATAGTTTTTTTATATGTATCATCAGTTCATTAAAGATTGTCAAAGAAAAACATTTACGTCTTTTGAGATCTTAATGTGTTAACAATATTATCAAAACAATGTATTCTATGACAAGAAATTAATTTTACTGTAATTACATCTTAAAAAGACGCCAACCACTATCAAAACGTTGCATTTTTATACAACAATAAATTATAAAAAACTAAATAGAAACCAATTTATTTTAAGCTATGCTTCTAATTAAATAAATTATTATTTACTTTTCTGTTAATATATTATTTTTTCTGCTTACTCATCAATAGAAACTTACTCTTATTTAGTTAAATTGATAAAAACATGCTAAATTAGGTTTAATTCAATTTTGATTTTTTTTTGGTGTTATTTATTTAATTTTATTTATTTATTGTATATCAAGATTAAAAAAAAAACATTTTTAAATCTTTCAATAAAATTCCTGATATCATCATTTCTAATATTATAGAAACTTGCTACGAAGATTTCAATCTAGTAAATCTGAAAGGAATCGTAACTCATGACATTTTGCGCATGAATTATTTTTACGGATTTCTCCTTTAGAACATTTTCAAAAATATTAAATATTCTTAAGACATTTATGTTTTCATTGAGAGTTTGTAGCAATGCATTATGGAAATAGTTATTTTCGAATAAATTAAAACTTCGAACATCTTTTTGCTTCTAACATAATTAAATTTCGTTAGGTTTTCAATGAATATACATTATTAATGAATGGAATGGAAATATTTATCCTATGTGAGTATTTAAATTTTGTATTTGTACCTAATTATTCAAATAATCATTTTTTTATTTATAAATATTAGAAAATTGTGAATTTCTATGAATTTACATTTAACATAATCAGACATGTTCCATATTACTTTATGTTTATTTTTAAATATGATAAATAATATGTGAGAAATTATTTTAATTAATTCATAGATTTATATAAAATAATTATATTTTTTATGAAAATGAGACTATATTATTAGTTCGATAAAATATTTTCTATATCAAATGGAATTATATAAATCAGGCTGCATGGTAAGAGTATTCCAAGTTTTCTCCCCTTACGACACGCAAATGCAAGAAAGTTTACCTTTAAAAGTCCTCCTGGAAAGCAATTTGCTCTTCGAGACGGTTTGTTTGTTTATGGTAAACAAAACTGAGACTTGAGTACCACGGATATTTAAAAAAAAAAAAAAAACACCTTGTATTTATATAAATTTACTTTCTTTAACTGTAACAAATATTATGCCTATTTTAAAATGAAAAGGCTTCTTGGGCAGATGTCTTCGATATAATTGGTTTAAAGTTAGATGACTATTTTCTTGTACTAATTTGCGTTATTTCTAGGTGCTGTTCTAGAATCTCTAACCCGAGATAAGATAATTATTGAGAAATTTGAGAGCATTTGCTTCAAAAATCGTATATGAAGATTTATATTGTCCAGAGATATCAGTTCAGGAGTTAAAGCTTATTCATATTGCCCTTTTATGATCGCTCTTTATAAATATGGTCCTATAACATAGTCGATATCTGATTTAACATGCCCTTTTTTTTAAATTTCCACGCCACAGTGAGATCTTTTGTATTCATATACATATCATACATGGTACTTTCAGAAGTTTAGGTAAGATCTGTGATTTTTGAGCTTCCACTTTTAAACTATAATAATAAGTTCAGGTACATCTTCGTAATTAATAAAATATTTAAACTGATTCAATTTGATGAAGAATTAAACTATTTTTAATCACTTTTAAAATAGGGTTTAAAATTCTATTTAAAACACTATTTTAAATAGAATTTTTTTCCCTCCATTTTAAGTAATCTCAATTTCTATTTCGTATGAAAATTAGGTAATAAATTTTAACTATACAAAAGTGTAAAAATCTTCAAATAAGTACTTCGGAAGTTTTAAATAACTATATTCTTTTATTTTAGACAGTAAGTACTCTTTTATTTTAGCACAGCATTAAATGACTAAACTCTTTTTTATTTTAGCACAGTCAACTATCTTTTTTTTGAGCAATTTTAAAACTTTTATTGCATGAGTAAAGACAGTGAATTTTATTTCTTCTTACTCTCAATCTACGATTCGTAAAGTCATCTTTTTTTTTATTTAACTATTGAAAAATCTTCTCGTGAATCACATTATAAAACGAGGCTTACACATCTAACTAATAGTGGTTTTACTTAACGCGTTCAGTTTTAATTAACAGCTATTTAAAATAGAGAAAAAAAAAAAAAAAAAAAGCAAATTTTTCACTTAAAACTAGTAACACCAAATACTATTTCTCCACGATACATATACATTTCAAACGACTAAATGATGTTAAATTTTTTTTATAAACTCACTTTGCATATTTTTAAACGTAGTTATTTCATATTACATATTTTTGTCAATCTCAATAAATTTCAAATCTAAAATATTGATTTGTAAACTAACTTCAATAATGATTTAAACTATTTTGACAAAAATTTATTTTAAATAAGAGCAATCAATGATATTTGACTAAAATTTTATAATTCTAGTCAAATATCATTGATTGTCTATAATGTCTAAATTGTCTAAATTTAGAATTATCTAAATTGTCTAAGAATTTATTTATTTTTATTTATTTCTACAAATCCTTTCACCTACTTATATGAATGAATAGTTTTAAAAGATCTTACCAGCTATTTAATCGTAGCTGTTTTTAGAAAGAGTTTATCGCTTCCATTTTTATTAATTAGGGCTGCTTAAAACTACTTGGGGTTGACTGACAATTTTCCAATGTACAACAAGCTACGATGGGCTGCCTACTTGAATGTGACAACTACGGGATATCAAGTGTAACCCAAATTTAGACCAATTACTCTTAAAAGACCTCCAGGAAAAATGACCTTCCTATAGGAGGAAATTTCGACGTACTGGAGGGTTTTGTTTTCATATTCTTTTATTCAAAGAACGTTAATTGTGACAGACGGTCGTTGAATTTAAAAACGCCATTTCCCATTACGATGAAGCGAAGTCCCTTGCCAAGTGAAAGAGATTTAGTTGAAAGGAATTTTCAAAAAGACTTTTCTGAAACCAAATTATTATGAAATTAAGAAAGATAACTGTCAATAAAAAGTAATGGAACACTGTCAACACAGCGCGAAAATAAAAATTCCAATATAAATCGAAATATCTTTTACTTTTTCGACATTTCTTGATTCACACTAAATGCAGTGAAAAAGATATATAAGATGCATCCATTAAGTAAAAATAAGCTGAAACTGCATACTATATATTTCCGAATATGAGCCGATCTGTGTATAAACCGAGGTGGGTGTGTTTATCTTCAAAAAAAACTTTTACATAAACCGTACATAAGTTCAAAACCCTTACATTAGCAGAAATGAAAAAAAAAATTCTTGTACCATTAATTTTTTTACGGTATTGTATTATTATTTCTGGATTTGTATTAATATTTTATGGTATTGTATTATTATTTCTATTGTACTTTTCTGTTAGTCGGTCGCAAACTTCGCAACATCAGATTTTTCATTTTAGGGGGACGACACAACAAAATAGCAATTTTGAATAACAATTTCGAATGTGAAACAACTGATTTTAATTTTAAAAAACGCATTTCATTTAAAATTATTCCTGTATTCTGGGAAGTTTTCTTTCTAAATAAGTTAAAATTACACATTCTTTTTTACTTTTAAATATAACAATCATAAATGAAGTGAACAAGGTGGATAGTAAATGAAGCCGCATTTACATGCAATTTTATATGCATTCCCTACAATCTTTAATAAACTAATTATGAATCACTGCACACATTTAAATCAAATAAAATGTGAATTTTTCAGGTATTTTTTAATATTTGCAACCTTTTCCCTTCGAATATCTCGAAAAGAAAGACATTATTAGCTATTGTTAACTTTATATGCATTTCCTGCAATCTTTAATAAACCAATTATCGGCCTCCATACACATTTAAACCAAATAAAACGCGAATTCCTCAGGTATTTTTAAAGATTTCCAACCTTTCGCTTCGAATATCTTGAAAAGAATATCTTCCTAAAAGCTCCCAACTCTTAATAGCTATATATGATCGATTCATCAACAGCCAGACTCGCATCATTCATCTAACAGAACGACATGAATCGCTTCGATCCATAACTGTCTTCTCTAAAACGGCCATCCCGAAAAATCACCCTCGTCTCTCGATTTTCGCGGAGAAAAGCGAATTGAAAAGTCTTGATCGATTCCATCAGGTATACCGATCGCAATCATTTTGATGCTGCAGACACATTAGAGTGCACATTTACGATCAGCAGCTGTCAACAAGTAAGCTTTAAGTCCTCTCTTTAGATAAACGCCAAGCCTTTGGTCTTTTGAAGGCCGCCGGGGTGTGTTGTTCTAAGGAAAATTACGCCATTAAACCCAGCGAAGCGTCAAAGCGGCGGCCTGCACCCAACCATAAGAGTGGCAGGCAGGCTTTCATCCTTATTATCCATGAAACAATGGGCCTGTGGCACCCACGGCTCAGCGGGATTTATCTCAGGAGCTTCAGGCGCGAGGGGAGATAATATAATACTCGCTTCCTTTTTAGGCTACTTTTGTCACTAACTTTTCATCTGTTAGGAACCGGAAAATTTGCCCGGGTTAAAAGCCGATAATTACGTATCGCTGGAAAGTAAAAGGGGGAAAAGATTGGCTATTGTGTTCAAAAGTATATAAAGATGAACTTTGTATGTATATTAGATTTTTTTGTAGTCGGTGATGCTATTAATTCCACCAATATGCTTCTGAGCCGTAATGAAAATCTCAATTTATTCGTGGTGAAAGCATTTGAATGGTAACGCTTTATTTTTCATTATCGATGCTGATTATATGCATTTCTTGTCCATAAAAATGCTCATAACAAGTTCTTCATCATAATCTCGTAGGGGGTTTTTTCTAGAATTTTGACAATAAATACTGTTTATTCAATTTTTATAAAATCCGTATTTAATCTCCAAATAAAAGGTTATTTCCTATTTTTGTTTATAATTATCTTTCTATCTCGTATTTTTCTACTTAAATATTGTACATTTTTTGGCAAGAATATAAATTATCAATATAGAAGGGGACTAAATTTATTACAAACAATAATTTTACTCGTAAGACAACTAGTTAGGCTTTTTAAATAGTTGTTACAACTTTTATGCCAGTTGTTATGCATGAATAGATAAATTTTTGAATTAAAAAATATAGCGTTGTGATATTTGAACATATGGTGACGTTACATTTGATCCAATAATATGACTGATAGTTAATTATGACTTCAAATTTGGGCATTATAAAGGAATTATAAGAACGGTTTGTACTTTTTCTGTGCATTTATGTCGTAGTCTTTTGCCATTAAATAAAACTGTCTGATTCGTGCCGAATTACATACTAAAAGGACATGTGATATACATACTAAAGGAAAAAGGGTTTCAACCCACTATTATACAGAAACTAAAAGTGAGGGGGGAATGAGCAATTACTAATACAGGTAAATGCTCTATCGCATGTAAATCTGTGAAACTAAATTACATATTAGACTTCATTCATCCACTACAGTCATTCAAATAGATGACTATAGTCATCACTATGTCCTTCAGACTATATTCATTCACATTCATATTACACTTCATCGTGCAATATTTTCACTTGAATACAACAGTAGTAATGCAATAAATTTGATCACCACTATATATGTATTCACAGGTCTTATCAATTAAATTACTTGTCCTTGAAAATTTTTTAATTTTTCATAGATCGTATAAAAGAAATATCAGATAAATCAAAAGCAATCCATTGTTATCTAAATATTTTACAAATAAATAATTTGTTCAAATTTAAAATAAAAAATTGCATTGTAAGTTTCATAAATTTTAGTTGTACTTAAAAGACATGATATTTACTAGTTTACCGTTATGAATGAATTTATCTCTTGCACTATTTATTGGCATTTTCCAAATATTGTTAACAGTAATTGTTAAGTATCAAAATCAATATGTTTCCAATCTTCCTTTTATTGATTATCTATAATAGGAATGTTTTGTGCCTTTGTAGGTAAGATAATATTTTAGATATAATAATAACAAATATAAGAAACCCAATTTTCGAAGGAATACAAAACATTCGAAGTAGCCTTAAATGTTATGATAGTATTTAGAGATATAATTGCAAGCATATATAGTATAAAATCAATTTAAGTGACATCTTCATAGTTATTAAATAAGCCAAAATTATTTATTTAATTTCTTAATTAATTTTATTTTATTTATTTAATTAATTGGGGCCTGAATGGCCGAGTGGCTAGCGCTCTGGCACTCGGTACCATAGGTTTCGGGTTCGAGTCCCAGCGGTGCCACGGATGTTTGTAGTGATTCGAATCCCCTTTAAACCGTAGGTTCCGGTCTCATATGACTGTTGAGCGTTGGGCGTAGAGCTGACAACCCTACCCCCGTAAAAGAAAAACATCTCTCGTCTCGAAATCTGCCAGTAGGTAGACGGCCTTGGCCCACACAGGGCTGTTGAGCCGATGATTTATTAATTAATTTTAATTAATAAATTTATTTCAATTTTTTATTTTATTTAAAATTATTTATTTTTATTATTTTTATTTTTTTTAAGTCCAATAAACTTACAACAAATTACAATCTCCATATAAAAAAATCTATGAATACTTGATTTTTGTATTACACTAAAATGTCTTCAATATACTATGTTGATATTAAATCAGTGTCTACTGGATTCTTCATTAAATACATTATTAAGTAACCCAAAATGTTCTTTTTTATTCCAATAAGCTACAGTAATTTACAATAATCAAATTGAAGGATCTTGAATTGATAGGGTCAAAAAAGTTTCAAAGGGTATTAATAGATGGCGCTGTAAGCGGCATAATGAAAGGGAATTCGGCTGCCAGTGATATTTTGAATCGAAATTACAACGTATTTGGCAGAAAAGCAGAAATAATTATTGTTTAAAAATTGAATAATATAATTAAACAATAATAGAATCTATATTCTTTTAAAAATTTATATATTTTTAGATTTTTCTTATATAACTTATTAGCACAAAGCATAATTTAAGAAAACAACTAAAATCGCAATGTTTCCTTTTGGTATTTCATGCAATGTAGTTATGCTATTTGAGAATTATAGCGGCAAGCATAATACTTACGTAGTAGAGAAGGCTCGACATACAGCACCGCGTTATATCGCTCTTTGATAATTCGAGCCGTGCGTTATTTAATGGAAAATAACATGAGCTTTACGAAGTAGTCCCTTATAGACCTCAGTATAACGTGCTTTTTCCTTTACCTTCAAACAGGCGTGATCTAAACAAAGTCTAGTGTAATGTCATATTTTATTGATGACATTTCTATCAAAGCTTGAATGTTATGGTTTTAGGTAATTAATCTATAATTGAAAAATAATCAATTTCCAATTATTGTATAATTACTTGCAAAGCAAATGCACTCCTAAAAACAGAACTAATCATAGAAAACATTTTATTTTAAATGTAAAATTAATGTATTATTAATCAATATTTCGAAGAATTTTAATGCAAATGGACAGTAGAAGAAAAAATCAAAAGCATATCACTTCTTTTAGCATAATCTAAACTTAATCTATTCTTTCTTTTCAAAAAAATAAGCATTTCTGAAATACTATTTTGAAACATCAAAACCATGATTACCAGTTGTTACGACCATTACCATGATTACCATGTTTATCAGTTAAATTGCTTTAAATTGCTTTTTTAATACGATATTTATATATCGATATTTCGATATTTATAGTATCGATTATTATAGTATATTATCGATATTTATAGTACGTACAACACATGATTGATTCTTTTAATTTTTTTGATCTCACAATTATTATTTTAATGACCTCTCTCGAATTCCCTAAATTTTTAGAATGTGTTACAAAAAACGAATACCTGTTTTACTCATAAATCCCTTTCTGTTTATCATATTTTACTTTTGGTTATAATTAATATAACAAACTCTAATTGAAAATAAAATTTCTCCTGATACAAAAAGATTAGAAAAAGGTTCTAAGAATTTACCATTTGAATTTTACTAAATGCTCTTCTTCTTAAAAAATTGACTATTTTTACAATTTAAATGGTTTAAACTAATAATACGTAATACACGAAATTCATTAATTAAACTTTTATGCAGGAATCACTAAAAAATTTTTTAAAGAAATTTATTAATTTATTAATTGCTCATTTATTTTTTTTTCTGGAGGAATTAGAATTTTATAAAGAAACTTTGTGTTAAAAATTTGTTTTGGTATTTTTTGTAAAATTTGCTAAAAAGTCTTTGAAACAATATAAATCTTAATTATAATTATATTTACATAATGCATGTAGGTATGCATTCAATCTATCCTTCCTTTTAATATTTTTGTAATCTTTTTTTTTTATTTTTCTCTAATTTTTTAATTTATGTATAATTGCTGAAAAAAAAAATTGGAACAATAAATAATAATTAAACGTTAAATTTTAAGAAGCTTTTGTAATAAGTTTTGAAACTACCAATTATTTTTATTTTGTTTTTTTTATCTTCCTTTTGATTGGGACTGTTCTTTTATTACTTGCGATTTATCAAAAATTTAGCTCCCATTAAATGATGCCTTTTAAAAAGGCTGATGAACTAATGATGCATCATCTGTGTAATTCATGAATCATTTGAAAATTCTTCATTCATCAGAAACGTCAGACTCCTTTTAACGTTCTCCCAAATTGCTCTCCTTTTATTCATTACATTAATTACAGCAGTCAATTAAAAGTTGCTGGAAGTCTTTCCGGTACTCTTAAGAAAATTGAGGGTGAAAAAAAGAGAATAATAACGCTTTAATGTCGAAAAAAAAATCGAGTGGGATTGCTGTCCGTTAAAGAACCTCGCTATTGTTTAGCGTAAGGGGTTTTTAACTCGTCTTCAATTTGTTAACAGGCGAGAACCGACTTTCGAAGAGTAATAAATCACTAAACGTGGCAAATAGTAAGCTCCGAAAACACATGTTATGAAGGCAGCGAGGGACTGAAAATAAACAGCAAATGGGTAAATTGCCAATTCCCCACGTTTTCCCTAAGATGAAGGGATGATAGGGATTTTATCTATATTTGTAACTAGAGAGGAATTTGTGTAATTATGAGATATAACTTTATGAAACATCAAATATTTAAATTAATGACCCACTAAGATAATAATTTTTTTTTAATTACTTAAAAGGATCTGTGCATTTTAAACATATAAAACTTTGTAGATAGCGCTTCCTTATTCTTAGCTTAAAATTATTTTTTAATGAGTAACCTTTAATAAATATCAACCATTTTATTTATATTAAAATTCCTTCGAATTATGATGTGATTTAACAAATTTAAGATTTAAGAATGTAGAAAATTTTTTATTGCAATCTTTCATGAATATCCTCTTCAAATTGATTATAATACGGAAATACTTCATTTAACACATTATTATTAAATACTCTCCACAGTTATATAACTATAGACAACAATTTTGCTTTATTTCGCAAATTAATTTTAAAGTTATCTTCTACTTATGTAATATAAAACAACCAGATTATTTAATTATGATAGACTCATGCCACTATTTTCTTTCATGCGTTTTTCATTAAGTTAATATTACACATTTGTTTTCATTTCTTTTGGATTGCATATAATTAATGGCATTTTCAGTACATTTTGATATTTTTATTGGGGAGTACTTGTAATTATTTTATATACACGATGAAACATAAAATATTAAATATTCGCTTGTTTATTATCATTAAAATTTTTTTATTCCAAAAAACCTCATTTTTCAAATTAGATTATTGTGAATAAAATTTCATAATACGATATATATATATATATATATATAAACTCTTTTTAGATTTAAATACGAACCTTTTTCTTATTTTTGTATAAATAATTTGTATTGCGAGTATTATGTGGAACTTGGATTGAAATTAATACAAATTCCTGCTCATTCTGATTCAAATTGGTGATTCCTGCTAATCACCAGAAGTAATTAAAATTGACAAGTTCTAATTAAATAACCAGTTTACTGTACATTTGATTTTTTTCGTAAAAATAAGTTAATAGCTGTTAATATATATATATATATAAATAGTTTTGAAATCAATCTACACCAAAATCTTCATGTTAAATTAATTAAGAATTATGTTTCAGAAAAACATTTATTATTATTCAGTATCTGATTGCGTAATCGAGGAGTAACTCGACCCAGGGCATACGAAGTATCTGATTGAGTAAAAAAAAAAAAAAAAAAAAAAAAAAAAAACAACTTATTATTGACTTTTACTTTACTTTTAAATCTTGTTATTATTATAATCTTTAAGTATTACTATTTTTTACACTTCACAATGCTAATTTCCTCTCAATATTAGAGGCCTGACCTATTTACATTATTTTATTTTAAATGATATACTATAGTTGTTATGTTTTACAATGAAATCTAGTTAACTTTACCTACTTTTTAAATAAATCGTAAATTGTAATTCTACTTTTAAATAAATCGTAATTGACAAAAACATTGGATTAAATGATTACTCTTTTATTTAATATTAAATTTTTTTGAAATATAACGGATAAAATATAAAAATAATATACCTTCTGTAAAATTCATAAGATATTAAATGCCTACTAAAAATTTATTTAATCTCTATCCCAAAACTTGAAATAAACATTCATATTCTCTTTTAAGCTAAGTATTAAAGTAAAAATATACAGTAGCAAATTGAATTCTCTTCTGAATCGAATCAATGATCTTTGAATAAACTTTGATTTGAAAGAATTTGTTTAAAATGAATAAAAGCTCCCTCTTTGAAGGTGAAAAAGGGGGAAAGTTAGGGATTTTACAATGCAGCGGGAGGGACGACTTCCAAACTCTGTTCGAAATAAAAATGATAACACAAACAAAAACATCCCGCAAGATGCTCTGGAGCAACGCCAGCCGAAATCACTCCTCGCAGTGAAGGAGCAGAGTAAAAGGTGAGGAGATACCTAAATGTGACAGTCATCGGGGGAGTAACAGCCAAAAGATTGTGGAATTCGGTTTCACTTAGATAATCTTGACAGCGTAATTTTCAACTTGACATTAGTCTAACGATCCAGTAGGATTTCTAAAGTTAGGGACGCTTTACTCCTGAACTATGCAATTAGTCGTTCATGTCTGAATTTGCAGTGTGCCGTGGAGCTAGGACGGCTGATGGAGATGTTCATTACAAACAGGAGACGGATCTGCTTTTGCAACAGAGGGAGCCAAATAATTGTCACGTCATTTTTTTAGTGCATTTTTTATTCACCATCTTTTTTTCTCTAACCCTCTATTTTTATTCCAGTTTTTGCTAATTTCTTCCGGTTTTTTTTAACTTCTCTCACATTTCATGTTCAACTTCCTGTTACTTTTTTTGCAGATGTTTTTACGCGTTCTTTAGTGATAGATTGGTGATTCTGGGTCTTGTGAAAATTCTCATAATTAAATTCTTTTAGCTCCCTGATGAGCTAAGTGTTAGAAGAAAAGTTAATATATGATTCGGAACAGAGACGCAATCCATATAAATTGGTGTCCCATTCATATCTAGACGATTTGTCTGAGCAGTTAAGATAAATAAGTATATTTGAGAGAGTGGGTTTAACAGCTGTTATTTTAGTGTCAAATAATACTTGCGTCGTCTGCTGACTTTGAAATTTTGTTCTTTAAAAAAAAACAATTAAAGCGATTAAATATAATAGATAGTCTGAAGTTTTCATAAGTACGTTTATTTTTATTAAGTATCTGATGAAGTAAAAAAATACTCAATGTTTTTTAATACTCCAAAAAAAGTTTTAAGTTTTTAGAGTATTTATTAGTTTACTTTTTTAAATTTAGTTTAAAATTAAAGTTAAAGTTTAGTTTTTAAAAGTTTAACTTTGAAGTTTTTTTTTATTATTATAATTATTTATTTTTCATAATTCAAAAATGGGTTTAAAAATCAAAAATAAAATTTTATTAATGTGTTTTCTATCTATTTCTCTCAACTTAATTAAATGGTATTGAAAAACAACTTAAGGAATTTTTGCTCAACCAATGATACAGTTAAAAAAAAAAAATGATAAAAATTTCAAATTTCTTGAATTTAATGATTAAATGAGTATTATTAATATTATAATGATAAATTAATACATTTTCACCTTGTTATTTTTTATTCATTAAACCACAGTCAGTTGAACTTCTTAAACGTCAAATTGGAAAAAGAGGAAAAATTTGTCACATATTTTTTGTTCTAAAATAAATTTTATATCATAAAAAATTTATCACAGGAAGTTTTGTAAAAATTATCAATTTTGATGAACTTTACTATTGTTTTTTAATAATTTTGAAAATAAAAAATTATGTAAAAGGAGCATAGTTGTAGAAACTATGTCAAAAGGAACATTAGCTATAAATTCAACTGTTGCAGATCTTTTGAAAAAAAGGCACGGTCATGAATTCTACTACGACGTTAACGTTTGTAAAATAACTTTAAATAAAATATACTAAAAATTTTATTTGTTTATTTATTTTAATTGCTTTACAATCATCTTAAAAAAGAAATTCTTATTTTTATCCTTTATTTTATTTGAATGTTTATGAATCTCTATAGAGAAAAATCGTTGTAGAGAATCTGCTTTGTGTTGTATAGTTGAATGAGAATTAAAATAATGACATGGAATAATTTCATTTCTGAATAAATAATTCTTTTACTGATTTCATACCGTGGAAATTTAAGCTTTCTATAATTTTTAGTGATAAATTAATAATTACCAATCAAGCTTTCAATAAAGAAATAAATATAAATGAATCAATTTATTAAAAAAAGCACCAAAAAATATATAACATTTTATTAAACTAATTCATCGCGCTATTTAAAAATATAAATATTTTACATTATTAAAGCATTTATATTATCAACACGTAGATTTTAAATAAGTGTGCATTTGAATTTTTATTTGCCTTGCTGTATTCGTGTACTTTTCTTATTACCTATTTCAAGAAACTTATCCTTTTTTTCATTTCTTACCATTTGTTGTTTTATTCATATTCATAAATCACTTTTATAAAGGCTTTTTTCATCAAAATATATAAATATTAAAATAATATTTTAAATAATTAAATTAATATATCAGTTTTTGAGACGATTTCTGTTACTATTTGTCTGTTTAGTTGTTTGACAAGCCATTATAGTTGTAAGTTGAAGGTGAAAGAGTAAATTAAAACTGAAGAAATTTGATATTTTTCTGATAGAGAGCAGTTAAAATCAGGAAATATTAGAAAACAAGGGAATATTTGGTGTGGTTTGTTGCTCTACGGTCATTTTGTGCACACTTTTAGGCTAATAAGACCGGGACCTACAGTTTAAAGTGGATTCCGAACAACTAACAAACATCCATGCCACCGTCAGGATTCGAATCTGAAGCCTGATACCAAAGGTCAGAGTGCTAGCCAACTGGCCATCAGGCCGGAATAAGGGAAGAAGAGGCATAAAAGCTCATATGAGTATAAGACTTCTAAAGAAAGCTTTTGTTGAAGTAGATAGTGTGGGTCAAACCATGAAATAATTTTGGCTACAATTCCCAAGTTTAAAGATCTGGTTTTCCATTTCTGAAGAGAATACAAAAGAAACTTCAACTATAGTCCCCGCTCTAAATAATCATTTAAAAAAATGATTTAATAAGTATAAAAAAAGTAGTTTGAAATTAAAAATTAACCTTCTATTAATAATAATAATGCTAATCTCTTTCAATATGGTTAAGATTTCAGGCTTTATGTAGTGGTCTTTTTTATCGGAATGGTATAGTGCTTTCTTATAATAATGTCACTCACTACATATAGTTATATACATATAGTAATTACAAATATACAGTTTTAAACAATTATAATACAAGAAAATCAAAAAGTTTCATATACAGAATTTACTGTAAACATTTTTCACCATTGAAGTAAGCTTGGGGTTTTGTAGCATCTGTAACGTCATAGAGGGTGATATAAATCAGCCTTCTATCGGGAGAACTTTCATGCTACGCAAAATAATAAAAAATTCATGATCTGAAATTTTTAACAATATCGTATTTATAATATTTGAATAATATAAATATTTATTTATTAAATGCAATCAAAAGTGTTTTTAGTAAAGAAGAGTTATTTAATAATTATAAACATAATATTTAAAATTCCCTGATTCAGCTTTAAGTAAGCCCATACTAAAGAAAGAATAAAGACTCTGATAAGATTAAATAGATAGTTTAGAACAAAGGCTAAATCAAGCACAAAAAGTTTTAAAATATGTCTAAAAATCTTTATATACATATACAGTCAAATTAGTAATTCAGTGATGGAAGGGTACCGCACAAAATCATATTTGAGCGTAATCTTTAAAATTATTTTTTATTCGTATGAAGTTTTGGATAGATAATTGCTTTTCATATACCTAATAAAAACATTGCACAAAAACAGGTTTGTTAAATGATGCCAGTTTCTATTGAGAACTGTCAAAAGGCTTTCATTATAAGGTAATAATTCAAAATAAGTACCACGACAGATGTCAAAGTGGTAGATATCTCTAATCACAAGAAGGTGTTGGATTATTATCAAAATATGAAGGTAAAGTTAGCCCTTCATACTATCCAAAACTACTCCATTATCAGTGTTGTCATGTATAAGGTATATTTATACAGTATATTTTATTATTTATTATTTTATTTATATAGTCATATTTTTCGATATACTTTCAATACTAATATTGTTATCATCTAAGGTAGCAGTTTACAAAGCGCATGCTCGCACACACACGTATATATATATATATATATTTCGGTTTAAAATTCATTGTTTCAAAATTCAAGCAAATTTTTAAAGAAGCAAAAACTATATCTGAAGATGGAATTAAACCGTTTTTTTTTTTTTCTTTTTAAATCAGTGTGTGTATGTTGCAAATATAATGAGTATTAAGTAATTTTTCTTCTTAAATATTAAGAATTTTCATAACAACAGAATAACTTATTTCCTTAAAAATTAATTAAATTCGTATTAAGTACCCCTTAAAAATAAATCATTCAATTATAATTCTTATTGCGATTCATTTTATGTATAATAAATATCTTTAACAGCAATGATATAATTTCAATGAAAATTCAAAAGGCCATTTTTTTTAATATTATTATTTTGTATTTTTATTAAAAAAAGTTTGTAGAGGCATGTTATATTGCAAACATTTAAAATAGTTGTAGCAAAAAGTATCTTTCTTTTTTTTTTTTTAATTTTCCGTCGAATATGACAGAAAGCATTAAACTGGACAACGTTTTTTTCATTTGACAATTTATCAAAAAAAAAAAAAAAATAATAATAATAAAATAAAAAAAATACGCACTGTATCAAAACCTTTAAACATTCGTCATACTAAAGTATTATTTGACTATTACATCATCTTTCAACTTTATGCACGGATTTCTTTTTTTTGACTAGAAACCAAACATCGCACTGAGCTTTCTAAATATTTAATTGTATGTTTTACATGTGCTATCCCCAAACACGTGTCCACCCCTTAAGTCGACTCTAACCTCCACTCGACCCCTGACTCCTTTTTGAAAACAAATTAATTCTTGGGGTTTTTATTCAGGGGAAAAATTGAAAATCGGGAGTGCACGCTTTGTCAATGGAAGAGCTAATAAAGGCAGCAGATGGCTTGCGAGAGACCTGTTTCCTGATCAAACACGGGCCTGGATGAGGATGATTACTCAATGGAAAGAGAGCTGCCCCGTGAAAGACGCTGTCTAAACCATCCGTCATCCACTCACCATCACCTACTGATTTTCTACCCAGTCTCCAAACGCCCGATAATGGGTCAAATGAGTAGCCCTAGAAGGTTGACCATTCTCACCCTTTTTTCCCCCACAGTAGTATAAAGCCTCAATGATTACTAGCTCAACAGATAGGATTTGCGGCCGTCAACCGACTTTTCGAAGCTCCGCCTTTCCTGACGTCACATCTGCCACTCAGAGGGTAGAGAATCAAGATTTCGACCAATGGGGAGAGGAGGCGTGTCTTACTTACCCAGCGACTCTGTTTGGAGGGTCTTCATTCACCTAGTCCACATGGAGTTGAGGCAAAGACCAGTCCTTATAGTGTTCACATGCAAAAAGCAGGTCGAACATTTGTAGGTTAGGAAAGCACACTTTGCAAAGTATTTTTAACTGCGATTAAGGGTCTGAGACCGATCAATTGGCAATTAAAAAAATACTGAATTGAGTACATTAATATTTTTACAATAAGGTTTCTTGGGGCAATAAAACTCGAGTGAGACATATTTTTTTCGGTTTCGACCATCTGGACATGGATGGTGGTTCTTCATCGGAGAGGTCAAATCCAGAAGTGAGCCTTGGTGATTTCGATGCGATTGGAAAGGGAAAAAGTGAAATGTTGCCAGTCTTACAAGCACAGACTCCCATGTCCCATACACCATTTTCCGTGGACGATATTCTTGATCCAACCAAATTCACCGGTTCCCGAACCGGCAGCAGAATCCAAGAACGCACGTGGCACCCCTGGCAAAAAGAAAATTTGTCCGGCAGCGATTCAGATCAAGATTCTTTACGAGGTAAGCAATCAATAATATTTTATTTGTATATGAAATGCAATAATATTACGTAAACATGCATTACTTAAATGTGCAAATAAATAGTTATTAGTTTTGCATTTTAAGATTATGTGATTTACTTCAAATTCACCTACGTAGAGATTTTAAAACTAATGATAAGATTCTGCGATACTGCATCTCTGTAAGACAATGCGTAAATAACATAAGACATAGAAAAAAATTGAATAACTTTTTTATGTGACATATTACTCCCTTTTTTATGTGATATTTTATAACCTAACTTGTGATATTATTAATGTAAGAGATGCATTATTTTTTTTAAATCGAGGAATCTTGTCTGTTTGAAAAATAATTTTCTTTTTAAGCCTTATTTACTTTCTCAGGAATGACGAAAAAGTTTTCGCAACTGTTTGCTACTGTTCAAAGTATTCGATATTTCATTTATATTATTTTGTATGAAAATCGTTTATAGCTTTTTCCATTAGTAAATTAATTTGTAAATTTCTTTTTATAAAATAGAATATTGTTACGTACTAATTTGTTAATTGAAGTACATATACTTCATGTTAATTTTTTACTTTCTTGCTTAAATACATTTTTGCTATATACTAAATGTATACTTTAATTGAAATCTGTGAAAAGTATGATATCAATATTTTTAATTACATATTTTATTGTCAATTATAATATATTTTTTATTTCTAACAGTAGTTTATTTTTGGGTGAAAGTCGGCCTTTTCAAATGTGTACACTAATAAAATACTGAATATATATTTAAATACACAATACTTAAATATCGCATCAGCTAAATTTTTCAATATCAACTTAATCTCCTAGCATACAATTACCATTATAAAGGTATTTAAAACTAACTTGAATCCAAAACCTTTTTGACAAACACAATAAGGTGACGATTTGATCTTTTATAGGAAATACACAGTAATTTACATGCATTTATCATCAAAGAGAAATCAACATCAATTTGATATTAATCTCATCAATCTTTTTAAATTATACATCATAAATGTACTCGGGAATTTCAATTCAACAGGAAAAACTAAAATTACCGAAATTAAATATAATTCTTGTTACTAAAGAGATTAGATAGTATCACATTTCTATAAGTTTCACATATCTATAGATATTTATTTACATAAATTTATTTAGCATTTTTAATTAACAAATTTACTTAGCAAAGATTTAATTTCCCCTATGCTCAAAAGGCATATATTGGCCTAAGCGTATAATTTGAAGTACACACGAAAGTTCTTAAACATTAGCACTATATTTGAGATAAAATAAGTTTTAATTAATTTTTTATACTTTATTCTTCAATTTTTGAAAAGCAGTAAGCATGCAGAGATGCAGAATAAGAAAATATTATGTGCAGTACAATAGCAAAGCTCTTTAACATTTGAGTCTAGTGCCAAAACTTTATTTAAAGAATTTTCTGTGATAATGTAAGTTTCTGATGCTCGAAAATTATAATTTTTTCAATTCTTATTTATCATATTTCTCCACTAAGATAAAAAAAAAAAAGTATACAAATTTTTTATAGTTTGAACTTAATTTGAAATTGCTCTTTCAATGAATTAAACTCTCAATTTCCAGAACTTTTTGTTCAGTTTAATTATACTTTATCGCAAGTTTAACAAGACACAAAGATACTATTCAAAATATTTATTCACTGAAAAATTGTAATTATTTCTTAAAATGATTAGTAAGTTTAAAAATGAATTAAGTACATTCAATTATTTAAAATATTTCTGTTTTTATAATTTTACATTACAGATGGTATCCACATTGAATTAGTCATATGTGAAGCACAACTGAAAAAAAATAAATAATTTTTATGTGACTTAGAATAGTGCTTTTGTATTATTCTAGAGAATTATTTATCTTTTAGCTGATAATTCTTCTCTGTTAAAATATTATTTCTTTCTATAAGTGGTTAAGAGCAATAATGTCATTTAATAATATCAATGCATAATTAATTTTATGTAAAATTAAAGTATTCAAACAATCTTCAAAAGATGTAATAAATCTTCAAATTAGATAAATCTTCAAGAAAGATGTAATAAAGTAGTAATCTGAAACTACTTTAAAGTTTATATATATATTTATATAACTTTAGCTATTACATTTTTTCTTAAGTAACTTTTGAAAGATTACTGTTTGTATACTTTAGTTATATATGCGTAACTTTTAACGTAGTTTCAGATTACTAATTTTAATTATTACGTCTTTCTTGAGTAACTATTTTTGAAGATTACTGTTTCAATACTTTATTTTACATAAAATTAATTATGCATTTATATTATTAAATGACATTATTGCCTTTAAACACTTATTGTTAAAATACCAACAGTTTTTTAATTTTAAAAACAGTGAAGTTTTTCTTTAACTTTTCTCAAAGCGATTGATTATATATTGCTTTCTTTTATAGCGATTAATTGTCATTGTGATTTAGAAAAACGTATTCTTGTTCCTTTTTCATTCTTTCTGAAGGTGTTTCAAGTACTGTCTAAGTAATATAAATGTTTTCCAAAATACAACTTTTTGTATTTTATAAATTGGAAATTATATTGAAAACTTATTCCAAAATCGATAACTTTTTTAAAAAGTTGAATTATAATTAAAATAATTAGAATTATATACATTGCTTTTTCTGTTGCTAACTACTTCAAAGTAAATATAACATAAAATTTAATATGTCGAGAAAACATAAGTGTTTAATGCTTTTTTTTTTTCTTTACTGAATTAGCATCTAGTTACAGATAAAATTTACTTGATCTTTTTAAAGTTTTTGTAAACACAATGAAATTACTCGAATAAAAATTCGAATAATTTTATTATTCAAACATAGAATAAAAGTTATATATATTATACATTCGAATAAAGAATATTTATTGTACTTCCTTTTATGCCTAGAATAAAAAAATACACATGATAAAAATTGTATTGCGTATAGTGCATGAAAATAACGAGGTTTATTGAATATTTTTTTATTTATAAATTTCTCCTTCGAGGAATATTGGAAAACAAAATTTAAACTATGGTAAGTTTGTACCCACTGTAATACAAAGTTAAATTTGGTCTACTTTACATTCGTATAAGTTTGAAGATCTTAGGGCTTTAAAGAACAGGATGAATACGGTTATTTATATTCTTTACATGCTTTATAAAGAGTAAATTTTTTTCAATAGAATGGTGAAATATTTACATCGAAGAATTGCTCACTTTAAATTTAAGTAGGTTTTAAAGATATTTGTCATATATTCTTGAAGATGATGCAGCTGAAAATCTAAAATAGTAGTCATTTTTTTATATTAAAATTCTTTGTACTATATATTTTCTACAATAGAAATCAACAGTCTGTTTTATTATGCTATGTATAGCATAAAAGGAATAAGATTTAAAATGGTATAAGTTAACTTTTACTGTTTTTGTAAATCAGAGTCGGATTGAAATCAGTTGTAATCAGCTTTTATGTTAAACATTTTAATTTAAACATGCTAGATGACTTCATCTTTTCCTATTAATGATGTACCACAAATAATTAATATTTTTTATGAAAAGATTTGTTATATTTAAAACAATTTATTATGAAAAAAAAAAAAACAGCTTTTAACCATATTTTGTTAAATTCTTTGAAAGTGACTTTAACATATTATTTAAAATACTTAATGATATTTATCTGCATTCCATTTATTTAAATACTTTGAGTTTAAGTTAATATGACAATTTATAGTTTTAATGATTTTTCTATATTACATTGAGCGAAATATAGTTAACATCACTAATTGTATGCAATTTTCAGGCACAAAACTAATGATTCAACAGCAGAAATTAGACAAAAAAATGTTTAATACTATTGTAATATGTTTAAAATTCATTTTTGGATAAAATATATTATAAAAAGGATTGGTCAAGGATAAAGTATTTACTGAATACATTTTAAAAACAAAGTTTTTAGTGCAATTTATCTAATACAAATATTTTTTAAATAGAAATTTTAGTAAGAAAGGATACAAAATTTTAGAATTAAAGTTTCAAATTATATATTTCTCCTATTTTGTCGCACTATGATCTAATTGTTAATTCTTTGTTTTTATTTTAATTAATAAGTTTGATTCTGAACCTTTTTCCAATGCATTTTCTTTTTATTGTAATTTAGGAAAGACCCCTCGGTTAAACCAACTAAACTTAATCCAATACGAGAAGAGATTACTAAAGCATGCCACCTTAAGTTGTTGTTCTAATGCAGCTGGCAATACAGAGACAGTGCCACCTTAAATAATGTGACCAACTTCGGATAGAAAGAATATATATTGGAAATTTAGCAATGATTGCCATACGGTAAATTACACTTTTTGTCTCAAATAACATTTTTGGGTCCATTTCTCTAATTTGGAATAATCCCTCAGTAAGTTATTTGCCTTTTTATACTTCAAAAAGTCTTGGAGCTGCATATACGAAATTCCATTCTTGGAGGTAATCTATATTTCTTAAGTTTTGACATGTATTATATATAGAGAGAGTTATTTAAAATGCAACTAAGGAGTTTTTGTTTACTCGGCTATTATCAGAGCTTACTAATGGTTATTATCAAAAGTTATTAAAAGTCCATCAAGAAGTCCAATCAAAAGTCCCATCACCATTGAAACATGGTATCGAAAATCAGCCCAATAACTTTGTCGAAATAAAAAGACTATTTAGCGCTGGAGCTCCTACAAGCGTTGATCGAGAGCAGCGCAGGACTCATTTTAATAATCTCCTTAAAATTAATTAAGCGCTTCGTGATTATAATTATCAACGTCTGTTGCTTTGTCAACAAAAGATCTCATTATCTCGCCTGCAAAGCAATTTAAAGAGTTTCAGAAATCGTTGAAATTCGATGTCGTAAGTGTTTTAGTTTCTTTAACTGAAAGATTTTCTAAAACCTGCAACATTAAGTACATTATTTAACATACGAGAAAACATTTTTGTTTGAATTATTTTTAAGACTCTCATTTCTATATAAATTTTGAAAGCACAACATCTTAGTCTTTTATTCCTCATGTTTTAATATAAAACAGATTGCAAAATAAAGTTTTCATGTCAGAAAATTACACAACAAGTTTATAAATAATATACTATACATGCAATGTAGACCAAAAATTTATTTATGAAAATATGGACTGTATAATTTTTGTATTAAAAATATACACAGCATAGTCTCCTATGTGATGCCCAATCTCAGCAATGCTCGATACATTGCTTGATGGACAAGCTAAAAATAATTAATTACTTATATTTTAATTTAATTTAAAAGATTCCTTTATAGATTAAAAATTAATACATCCATAGTAAAAAGTTAAAAAATCCTAAACATCAAAATTAATGAATGAATGTTTGGATTTTTTATTAACTCTTTCAGGAAGTTTCATTGAATATAATTAATTATATTCAATGAAACTTCCTAATAATAAAACAGCTTGTGGTAATTTTTTTTAATTAATAAAGGTCGAATGGATTAAAAATATAGTTTAATGCTTATACAAAGCGTTGTGTAATTTTATCATAAAACTATTCTTTGCTCAATTTCCTTCAGAAAATCAAAGCACGCTTTATCAAATCTGCTTAACATTTTAAACAAACTTGAAGTATAACTAAGTTGTGCCACTAGTCCATAAATTTCAGCTGCATCATCACAGAATACCGATCAGTGCCACTTGAGTAAATAAATGCGGAGGTCATGGGAAAACGATGCTTTTATTCAATAATAAATTTGAAAATTTAAATCTTATTGTTTCAATTGTTCCAAGAAAGATGTAATAAGCATTTAATTGACTAGAATTTCGCGTTTTGTTTAAACATTTTTATAAAGGTAAGTTTTTATTTTTATTTTTTTTAGACAGTTTCCAAAAGTGCTGGAAGAGTCAAGGTAAGATGGTATTTTCGTTTTTATTTTTCAGTTTTTCACTTTGTGTATTTTCTAATGCACATTTATTTGAATAACGTATTTTTTTATTTGGTTTCATTTACACAAACTGGATAAGTTTTATTATTTTTGTTTTTCATAGAAAGTAAGAAAATATTCAAGACTAATTCTAAGCTAATATAAAATATGAATTGAATATTTCTTGTTTCTGTAATAAACTTTTATTTACTTTTACTTTTTAATTTTTTTTTTCCTGGATTTTTTTTACTCTATATGCAAAAAGAAAGTGAAATATTTTCAAAATTTTTACTTACATTTTGAAATTATATTATAAATTAAGTTATTTTCTTATTGTTTGTATTATGCTTGTATAATTTTAAACAAAAACTCTATGAAATAGATGCTTTAATAACTCATTTAACCTAAAATATTTCATTTTATTAAATTGCTTTTTATTTGCTTTTACATTGTAATACTTATTCTACGATGGGTATTGTACTACAAACCTTATTTTTAATTTATGATTATGATACCGTTGTAATATTTAAATAGTTTTTTAAGTAGTCGTTGAATATAAAATACTAACAAATTAAAAAAAAAAAAACAAAGCATATTTAATGATAAAATACAGTTTAAGAAAATTTATTCTACGTGCTTTTTAATGAATTAAACATATTCGCATACTAGAACTAAAAAAAAATAATAATAAAGAAATATGAGGGAAAAATGACAAAGTAAAAAAATTGAATAAATGCTTTTAAATAAAAGTAATAAAATATTTACCTAAAAAGAAAAATTAAATTTATATTGTTAAAATTTTCTTGCTTTTTATAAGAGCATTATTAAATGGGGACAAATCGATTTCGAATAGGCGAGAATATAAGAAAAGCCAATAAGTCTCGTCTGAAGTCGACTTTCGACAACAATGCATTTCTGAAATATTGATAGTTATTTAATTCAATAAAGTAATAGATATTTTGAGGTACATTATTAAATACATTTTTAAGTGAAATAAAAAAGTTTTATCGAAGGATATTATAATATAGCAATGCCATAAAATAATTCAAGAATGCAAATAAATTTAATAGAATTTTTAAACAAATAACAATAAATTAAATAGAATTTTTAAACAAATAACAAAAATTTAATAAATTTTTAAGCTACATTTATTTTATTAATTTATTAAACAGCAAAGTTAACTTTTGGAATTGTATTGATATAGAAAAATTTTAGGAATTGTATTGATAAATAAAATAAGTTAAAGAATTGATAGTTATAAATAAACATATCACTATCATGCGTTTGATTAATATAAAATAACCGATTCTTGAGAAACTGTCTAGCTATGCACATAGTTTAATGGAAACTAGAATATGTGCATAACTAAATAGCAAGCCAATTAATTAATGGGTATTTAATTGCAGCAAGTTGTTTTGAAGCTTCTCGGTGTCAACTATCTTCTATCGTATGCCATATTTAATGCCGTGACTGATTAACTGATTAGGGAGGATAATGTCAAAGGCTGTAAAATCAAATAAGAATTTATTTAAAAAAAGCTCAAATTTTTGTTTAACTTTTAGATTTTTAGGTGACAGTTTTTATTATCGAAACATATTTTATGAATGCCTAGTAAATTTAACATATATACAAATTTATCAAAGTTTCGAAGTGTTATATTTTAAATCTACTTATTTAAACTAAATATATTGCGTGACATGGTTAAAAATAATACGTCATGTTTCCAATGTAAGTAATTTTTTTATCTTGTGAATATCAAATTAATGATATCATTTAATTGTAATGGTACTATATTTAAAAGGAAAATTCCTCTTAAAATTTTTGTTTAATAATACTGTATAATAAAGAGAATAATTAAATCACAAAATTATAACTAACTTGCTTATGAACGTTAATCATTTCTGACAGCATGTTGATTTTAACAAATGTAATTGTAAATAACATCATTTACAGAAATCAATTCTTTTCAGACTAATATGAAGGTAATTAACTTTTACTTTACTGTAAATTTACAAAATTTGCTTTATTATAACCTAGTTCATTTATTTAAAGAAAATATAAATTTAAGAAAGGGATTTCTTTCTAGAAACTTTTTTAAAAAATTGTTTTGTAACATTTATTTTTTTAATGTCATAACTAAACCAAAGGTTTTGAAATCAAAATGGTAAAAAATAATAATTGAAATATAAAAAGTTGTTAAATTATTTCAATGCAAATTAGTTTTCAATTACTGTCAATTTTTAGCATCTTAAGTAGTTACTGATAATATTGACACTTTTGTACCCTTTGGCTCATTTTAATGTAATCAGTTTCGTACTAACTTTATGAAAATTTTCTTTACGTGAATCTTTAAAAAAGATCTAAAATTGCTTTTTGCCAAGCATCGGTTTTTTTATGAACACAATAAAAATATGTAATGGAAATATGAATAGTTAATTAATGCATTATCAGCAATTGGATATTAAGATGTAACATTTTTAAACAAACATGGAAAATTATCGTGAAAATGATCAGAAATTTGAAGACTTTCATTTATAAATGTATCTATGTGCCTTTACTTAGATTTCTTTTATAAACTTTCATCAATCATAATTTTTGAATATGCATATTGAATTTTTAAACTTTTAATGCGTGTAAATGTAAAAAAAAAATTTATGCAACTTTTTTAATATTTTATTTAAATACTACTTTTCTGAGCTTTATGAAATAAACGAGATAATTTAAGAAAATAAAAAGACATTTTTCTTCATCTGCATTTCCAATTTGCCATGTAATATAATTTTAGAAGAGTATATAACAATATAAAATAATTATTGTAATGTTCTGTTTTAATCTTTTGTAATGTTAAACTTTATTGTACCTCCATACTTGATGCTGCTAATATAGTTTTCAATATTCTATGTTTAATTACTTTTTTTTTAACAACTTTTTTTTGCCAAAATTTATAATATTGATTTTTTTAATATATAATATATTTTTTGTCAAAATTTATAATATATATATATATATATATATATATATATTAGAAGAAACTAATAAAGCAGTTAAAGCAATCGAAAATAGAAAAAGTTTTTGTTGTAATGGCAAGAATATTTTTAACTTCAAAATATTTTATACATTTAATAGTTCACAGGCTAGCACTCTATAATTTAAATTGCGCTTCATTACATAATTGATTCGTAAAATTTGAGTGTGATGATATGCTATTAAAATAACTAGAATCAAAAGTTAATAAAATTACAAAACAGTTTATATTCATTTTCATTTATTCATTAAATGTTTATAATTTTCTAAATGCAATTGGTAATCTACTTCTTAAATATTAACTTTTAAGATTAAGGAAATCTATTAAATCCTGTTACTATTGGCCGGAAGTGTAATTTAAACTTTCCTGCTTTACTCTTCATTTCCGCAGTGCAGTTCCTATAGCTCATTTTTACGACTAACGTCTAAATAGAGCTTTTTACTTTTTATTTTATAGAAATTCTGAATTGGCTGCAACAACTTTTAGGTCTTACCAACCAAATCACACAGTACTTCCGTCACCATTTTGCCACCCTGACAAAACAATTTGATAAAGATTAAGGAACAGAACCGAGGGAAAAAAAAAGATGCTACGTACTAAATAAAATAAAAAGAAAAGAAACAATTTTGATCGTTTTTAGCATTTAACTGCAAGAAACAGAAATCGAAAATTTCGGTTGATGCAGGAGCGGAATATTTGGAGTGACTGCAAAATCAAACTCTTGTTTTCTTTTTCACTTTTGGCTTTATTTTATTCGCCCTGACTTTTAGGAGCTCGTTTACTCTGGCGAGTTTCCCACGTTGCTGAAGATTACAGAAGGAGGAAAAACGGAGATAGGAATAACAATAAAAAAAATAGGAAAAACCAATGGAAGTAAAACTGCTTAAGTTGCCTACTAACCGGCGGTCATCAGTTTCCCCTTACACTAAAGAACTAAGAGATTTATTTAAGCCCAGCTTAGATGTTTCAGAGATTTAGTTTTGTATTCTGCGTTTTTTTTTTTTTTTTTTTTTTTTTTTTTTTTTTATTATTATTCTTTAAAAACAGTCTTAAACTTGAGATTTTAACTTTTTCTTATTACTGAAAATTCTGTAATCCCATTTTTTTATGTTCTGCAAAGTGGACAAGAAAACATAATAAGATTTGGATTGCTTTATATTAAATCTTAAATGGATCGTGAATTAGTCGTTTAAAGAATCTTAAATAAATCGTGTTTTTTTTTTCAAATCATTAATAGCATTTTATATTATCCCAATGTAATTTATTTTTATAAAAAATGTATCAAAAATCATTAACTATTCTAGTAAATAACGCCCACTTAGCTAATCAGTTTAAAATGTTACTGCTATTTTTGTAGATTGCCGAGCACTTTTTTGTGACGGTTTAATACTGAAGCTATATATTTTAATTCTATTTATGAATACAAACACGGGAGGCAAAACAAATAATTTTGCATCATTAATTAAATAACTTATTTAATTAATTTTTATTTGATTAATTTAATTATTTATTAGATTTATTTAAGCCCAGCTTAAGAGATTTTATTACGATACAATGTATTCTACGTTTTTTTATATTTTTTTAAAACAGTCTTAGACATAAATTTTTCAGTAATAAGAAAAGCTAAAATGTCTATAATCCCATTTTTATATTCTTCAAAGTGGGCAAGAAAATATAATAAGATTTGGATTGATTTATATTAAACCTTAAATGAATTAGAAGAAATGAATAATGAATTAGAAGAAATTAATAATGAATTAGAAACCTTTTAAATTAGTTGAAAGAATATTAAATCGTATTTTTTCTGAATAAAAAAAAGATTTAAATTAATAATATCATTTTATTAACTTGCATTTAATATAACTTTTCAATTTTTAAATATATTTTTACAAATAGATATTTATTTTCGTTTTATTTCACTGTATTATTTTAAATGTCTCTAAAACATAATTAGTGCGTAGTTTAATTTTTGAATGAGGAGGAGCATATCTATAAAAGTAAAACATAAAGCGTGGAACAAATTTATATTTCACAAAAAATAATGAACTAGACAGAGTATTAAATGAATTTGATTTATGTCTTCTTATTGTTTTATAAAGTCATTTAATTAGTGAAACAAAACTATTCGGTTTTTCTCCATGTTCGTGTTCATATAGATAGAATTAAAAATATAAAACTTTAGTATTAAAGATACTAAGAAGGTAACTTATTTTTAAATTCTCTGCTTTTTTCCGTCACAAAAACTAATCGTTAGTTTAAAATTTTATTTTTATTTTATAGACTGACTAGCTAAGTGGGCGTTATTCAATAGAATAGTTAAAAGTAATTTTTGGTATATTTATTGTAAAAATTTAAATTACGTTGGGGAGAATTGTTTATTTTTATAAATAGATTCCTCCCCATTTGAAAATTAAATTTTCCTCTAATTATGCTTTAGGGACATTTAAAAACATACAATAAAATAAAATGAAAATAAATGTATATTTGTGAAAAAAAAAAAAAATATATTGTTAAAAAAATTGAAGAGATGTATTAAATGCAAGTTAATAAATGTTACAAATGTATTAAAAGTTATTTTTTACCCTTGAATTAATATCACGAGATATTCTTCTGGTTATATTATATGGGTTAATATTTTTTCTACTTTTGAAAACTTGTTTTATATAAAATAAAAGTATTAAAAAATAAATTTTCTTTAAATAAAATTAATAAACCTTTTAATCTGTTTTTAAAATTATAATACTTAGAAACAAATATTAAAATTGATTTAGTAAAAATTGTGCTTACTAAATAAATAAAAGTATTTAAATGAAAGAATTTTGTATTCAAAAGTTTTATAAGATGTAGAAATGATACTCTGGAGTCGTTAAATAAACTTGCAATAAATGCATTCAATTATGCAACTGTATATTTAAATTGTAACTAAATCAATTCTATCTGTTGAAATACAATCAAATGCAACCAAGAAAATTATTATACGAAAAGCCATCTTCCCTAACTACAGACTGATACCTTTCTCTTCTATGAAATAAAATATATGGAAATAATTTCTCATGTGTCTGGCCAAATGAATCTTTCATAGTATTTCGTTATTTGATGCCCCATACTCATATATTTATCAGTTATTGGGTATGTGGAGAAATAATTATCTAAATGCACTAGCGGATAATCGAAATTGCTCAAATATATAGCAGATAATGGGTTAATATATTTCAGCTGACACGACGCATTTACGTATCGAACAATTTAAGCAGTATTTGAAACCTTATTACTCTCCGTTTCTAAGGAAAATAACTTCTTAACGAAATTATGTGGAGGTGAATAAAGGTACAAATTGATGTTTTAAAAAAATGACAAAAAATATATTTTGGGATGCTTTAATTTTAGTTATCCATCAACTTCCTAAATCGTTTAAATAAGCACATTTTAAGCATCATTTTTTAACAATCAAAGGCGGTTTAACATGTTCGTGATTGTGACTTGGTTATCAATATTTTATACACTTTTTACACATTTTTGCATAAAACAATGTTTTAGCATATGAAACAATACAATAAATTAATATGTTTTGATATTTGAACTGTTTATTAAATTAGAAAAAATTGAAGTAAAATAAATTTTTTAAGTACTTTGTTAAAATGATTAATCAAATTATTGCTACTTTTATAATAAAGTTGTTTATAAGGATGTTTAATTTTAGTTATCCCTCCACTTCCTAAATCGATCAAATAAGCACATTCTATGTACCATTTTTTCAACAATCAAATTCAGTTTGGTATATTCGTGACTGTGACTTAATTATCAATATTTCATATATTTATTGCACATACATCTTACATATAACAATATGTTTTAACATTTGAAACAATACAATAAATTAATGTGTTTTGATACTTGAATTTTTTATTACATTAGAAAAATTGAAGTAAAATAATTGTTTAAGTACTTTTTAAGTACTTTGTTAAAGTGATTATGATAGAAAAAAAGCAACTATTTGATTAAAGCGTTTTATTGTTGATCTCGATTAACTGATGGATTAATCGAAACAGGTGATTAAATTTGATTGATAAAATGTATAGATTCTGGAAAGCAAACATTTATTTTGAGTTATCGAATAATTTTAATAACACTTTGCTTTCTTTTGAACTTTTAACGCTGATTTTTCAACAGTCAATGCTATTATATGCTGTTTCAAAATAAATTCTTTACTGAATGAAGCTGAAAATACGAAACATTTAGATAAAGGTTTTACGCACGCATGATATTTGAAGAAAGCAAATTTGAATAAATAATAAAAATATTTTTCATCGTAATTATAATGCTGTGAAAATCATTTCTTATGCCAGAATCAGAAAATTAATGCGATAACCTGTGCTGAGCTTCATAAAATTTCTGAAGTCATCTATACTAATTATAGTACCAATTACAAAAAAAATTATGCACAATAATTATTCTTGACGCTCTTCTTAATAACATGTTGTTGATGCCTCCAAACTACTTTTAAATAAAAAGGAGCTATAATTAGGATCATTATCATGTCTGAAATTGATAACATCGTACAAAAATTGCTGAAAAAAAAAATTGTGGGGCTTTTTTGTCCCTGACTCTCACTTTTCTTTAAAGGCCTTTCAGTTTTTTACCAAGCAATATTTTCTAGTTTTCGCTTATTTTTTTGATTTTTAATCAAAAGAGTTGAATATATTTACAATAGCCATCAAAGACTGAAGATGAAAATCACTAACTAAATATTGTGTTAAATATTTTATAATTTTCTGAAATTTGTTTCAAACAATTAAATGCAACTCTACAAAATTATTTCGGAACATAACAAAACAAACAATATTTTTCAAACCTTTATATATATATATATATATTACTGTACGTAAGTTAATGCCTATGTGTAACTATATTCTGTATACTATGTTTTCCTTAACGTGCAGTTATTGTATATGTAAATTGAATTAATTTTTATTTGTAGGTTTTTAAGCTACGATTGTTATTTTTTTACAAATAGAGGCATAATTTTTTATTGTATTCATGCAAAATTTAAATTCTATACGTTACAAAGTGTAAATAAAAATATCTTTTTTCTTCAATATGGTACTTTATCGAATAACATTAACGTTTTGCTTGATTTATTATTTGCCTCTTAAATTTAAGTCTTACGAAAAAGATTTAAGCATTTTATTATAAATGAAACTTGTTAACTAATTTTTCTTAAATTAATGTAAAATTTAACTCTAAATAATTTTTTTAATCTAAATCCTGCATAAGTTTTTGTCACATTACTGTAATGTGCCCTAGTAAAACTTATTTATGATCAAATCTGACAGACATTTTGCTTAGATGTTTTGATGCTAATAATAAAATTAATCGATAAGCTTTTCTTCATCGTAATCTAGTCAATTTAATCTTAGTGGTTCTTGACTGTTTTTTTAAATATTTAATTTAAAATTAAAAATATAATATTTATCATTATATTTTAAATGTTTTTTTTTTTTCTATTACTGCACACAATAGTTCACAAAATTGAAGTTTTTAACTTCAAGTTAAGTCCTTGTCCCATTTTTAACTTTCAATGAAAAACTTAAGTATTCGATTTGTTACTTTTTGAGATTAATACTATATTAAATTTTCTCATTTTTTATTAAAATTATTATTATTTTTTTGTAATTAAGTAAGGTTTTAATTTGCGATGAGCTCTGTGTATAATTTAAACTTTTAAACCGCAGTTACTCCAAATATGAAGAGATAATCAGTACTAAATTCGCATACTCTTTAAAAACTTCATTTTAAACGCATCTTAAAATCAAGAAGCCCTACAAACTTGAAGACTTGAAACACTTTTGAAAAGAAGTGTTTTAACAACAGCTTATAATGAAATAAATCTCCACTTATAATGACTCTATTCTAACGTTAAGATAGGAATGTAAAATATTCATCAATATGATTGAAAGGATGAAAAAATTGCCGTAGTATGCTTTTTGTTGGAAATGCTTCTTGTTCACACCGAAGATGTGAAAATTAGAAGGTTAAAACGCATTTCATTATCACAAATTTATGAAATTGATAGTATAACAAGCGAGTTATTTCTTTTACAGTTTTACATTGTTTTTAGAAACAATAGCATTTCTGTTATTATTCTAAACTCCATTAACATTTCTCAACAAGCAGGAAATTATAAACATCTATTGTAAATTTGCAAAAATATTACACTGTTCATACACGGACATGTTAATTCTTATGTGCCCTAGTGAATTGTATATCACTCAATTTTCGTAAATAATCATAAAAAAATTCCAATAACAGAAGAGGTTAGAGCGTTAGAGAGAGGTTAGAGAGGAATAGATTGAGATGGATCGTACTTAGAGTAACAAACTACTTTTGAAAATAAAACAAAGGCTAAAACAAAAGAATAACTGCTCATTGCAAAAGACGCATTACAGAATTATCAAAAGGTGCATTCGCTGTCTTTCTCAATTCAAAATTCATATATAAAAAATCAATTTGCTCTTTCATATAAGCAAACAGTAATTGAAAAAAAAAAAACAGTTTATAAAGCATCGATTTTATTACACAGCTGGCCAGCATGTAATAATAATAAATAATAAAAATTTCGTACAAATTTTATTTTTCATTATTTTGTCTTTTATTTTTCAGTTTTTATTGTATTTTTTATTCCCACAAAAAGAATGAAAATTTGAATTGTAAAGATGTATTAGGAATAATAAATAGGAAATTCACAAACTTTAACATTTGAATATTAATATTAAAGATCATTAAGAGTACTTTTAAACAATAAAGAATAAAGAAAAGATTAAAGATTTATTTTATTAATGTGGTAAAATAAATTAGAATAAAATATGTTGCAATTAAAATTCAGACAACAGGCATACAAAGTTTTTTCTACTGTTTTTTTAAAGTTTTTAAAAACTTTAAAAGATCTTTTTGTAAAAAAATGTTAAAAAAAATTTTTAAATTTGTATGAACCCTATAATATAGAAGCTTGAAATACTTGCCATCAAATCATTCGCTTAGAATTCAACATTTCTTCACTTCAATTATCCTGCTATGGGAACATATGAAAGCTACAAATAGATGATATTATTAAATATACTGTACCTTAAAAATTAATGGTATTTTATTTAAAATATTAATTTTAGGATTAAATTTGTTGATATATTTCAACACGTGTAAAAAATATAACCAAGTTATTACTACCCAAACCAGAAACGTATTGATTATAAACCTGTTTAATAATGAATTTTTTTCTTTCCACAGATGATTCAATGTCCCCGTTGCCAGACATCATCGAAGTGGGCGAGACGGACAACAGCAACCGTGATGGTTCTACTAGCAGGTGTGGACTTCTACCTAGATCATCAAACGGACTCAGATCATCGGCGACAGACGATGAATCTACAGACAAAGAGTCCACTAAAGGCATGGGCAGTTCTCCTTACAAAAAGAAAAAATCTTCCTCCAGTTCAGATAGTAAGGCAGGCAAGCCTAGAAGAGCTAGGACAGCTTTTACTTATGAACAACTTGTTGCACTTGAAAACAAATTCAAGACAACACGTTACTTGTCAGTGTGTGAAAGACTGAATCTCGCACTGTCTCTTCGTCTTACAGAGACACAGGTCAAGATTTGGTTCCAAAACCGAAGAACAAAATGGAAGAAACAGAATCCTGGAATGGATGCTAATAGTCCTACTCTGCCTCCGTCACAAGCATCGAGTTTGCCAAACTCGTACGCTGCCTCGCCTTCTTACGCATCGGGTTTGCTCTTCGGCAATCAGCTGCCGTATCTCCCGGCTACCAGCGCTTTGCCGTACCCGGTGATTGCACCCGTACAACATTTCACCCACTCAGCAATGCACCCTTACCTTACCCATCTGGGACACTGTAACCCCCACCAGTGTTACATCTGGGAATTACGCACATACTAAACGAACTCGAATGCGGCAGTATAATAGAAGGGCGGTACTCGCCTCTCTCCATACTCTTCATCAAATACTCAAATACAGAGGGGATAAATTCAGTTGGATATTTCTTTTAATACTTCCTATGGTAATAGAGATACTGAAAGGAAAGCAAAGTTCATTTTCGCTGTTGATCGGCCATTTTTCTTCTTTTTAACCTCAGCATCTTTTAATGAAACAAATACAGCCTTTAATTATTTCTTTCGGTGCAGGAAATCGTAACGTGAAAGATGATTTTTTTTTTTTTTAAGAAGTTTAATTTATTTCATCTCCACAATTTTGCATTATAACTCGCTTCATAAATATATAAAGAATTTTTGACCAAAAAGCCCTTTTACGAGTTCTAATGAATGTAGGAAAATATTTATATTATTTAATCTTACGAAAAACATTGAATGAGTAAAAAGGAACGCATGGTAAATAAATAATTCTGGCTCAAAAATGTTACAGTAATGATTATAAGCATCAAATGTCAATACTGTAAATTATACTATAACAATACTGTAAGTTAAATACATCACAACATAATTTAATATATTCATGAAAATACAATTAAATGTATTTAAAGCATATTTTAAAAACTTTTCATTTATTTATTTATTCATTTATTTATTATTCATCTTTTTACTAACGATATCGGAAAGTTTAATAATCCTACGAAGAGGTGCCAATGTGTCTGACAAAATTGAAATTTTTATTCCCAAATTTTAATTAAATTAAAAGAAGCAGCCAAATATTTGAAATCATACCATTTAGGTATTGGTTGCTTACAAAAAAAAATTGATATTACTAAGTAGAAAACAATTTATTTCGATTGTTCCAAGGATAACCAAACTTTAATATTTTTGTTTTGTTTTTAATCTTTCAAAGGAGCTTATTATTATATATTAGCTTATATATATTTATGTTTTTAAATTTAAGCAATACGAATTTTGCAGAATTTGTTTCAGAAAGAAAAAGGCATTTATTTGCATTTCCTTTTTTTTTTTTTTTTTCTTTCCAGTATTTGCTGAAAGCTATTTTTAAGGTTTTTAAAAATAAATGCGAATTAGTTCCAGCTTTTATTTTTCATTTATCTTTTAGTTGCCCTTTTTAAACACAATTCTATGAGAAATGAAAATATTTATTGAAAGCTGTTTCTAAATCGATTGAAAATTTGCTGAGGAATAAATTATGCAAAACTTCCCAGAAATGTGCAATATTTAATGTTTTTAATTAACTTGTAAATAATGATTCTCTTCAAAAGAGGACTTTTTAAAATGTATAGTTTATTTTTTTTTTTTCTCACATTATACGCCATTTCATCAAATCATTTAAAAAATGTTCATCAAAAGGAGTTGTGAAAATTAAAAGATAGCCTAAAATTTACTCATGACGAAGAAAATGTATTTCAGCATGCAGATCTTAGTAAAAGCAATCATCTCGGCAATCATCATGAAATTTGAATCATATTATGTCTTGGAAGGCCCCTTTTGAGGAAGAAGATAATACTACAAAACAAAAGTTGCTGAACGGTAGTTCCTTAAATCATTTTCTATTTTACTACATTTCACAAACAAATAAAACTGTATGGAATAGTTCCCGAAGACAAGTTGACAACTGCTTGTTGTATTTACACTGTTTTGATTAAACGAAGTTAAAACTGGAGGATTTGGAAAACGAAAAGAAAATACGACTACGAGCTTAACTAAACTGAACTGAAATACGGTTTTCTTTTGAATTTCGAAAATGTACTGTGTTTGTTTCGAATGAAGGACTGATTAGTCCTTGATTCAAATGCTGAAATGTAAAACAAACTAAAAAAACACCATCGAACTGTTTTGTACAAACGAAAAACGAGAATTAAAGATGTATGTAAAACTTATAAAGTTGTTTATTTTTTATTTCATTTTTTTTTTTTCTTTCCAGTAATATTTTGAAATCCAGTTGTATTTTAAATAAAAGCATAGAAGGATACATATCATTATTGGAATATTTAATTAAAAAAACTGTACCTTTTAAGTTAATTTTATTTTAGAATAATAAATAATGTGTACCATTTAAATATTTTTCCTTCAAGTTTTTCTTGTGATTAAAGACACAAATTAATTATCATTAATTATTTTTATTTAATTCTATTAATTTTTAATTATTTACATAAAATTCTTAATTCGCATTGATTGTAATTAAATTTCCATAAATTATTTTATTAATAAACTATTTAAAATTTGCATAACATTTTACAACATATTCATAATATATAATTTTAACATGGATTTTAAATTTTTCTTTAACACTACTCAAAATTAAAAGGACATACAGTGGTTCCTAAAATTAAGTATGAATCACTATCTTCTTTAAAAATTTAAAAGAATATTAAATTTTCATTTATGATTAATATTTATAGGAACCATGAAATATGAATTAAGAAGAAAAAAAAAAAAAAAAAAAAAGAAAGCAGAAGAGTAAATATTTTTACTAGAGTAATTTTTATGTCAAAAATTTTAAATTACAAAAATTAAATATAAAGATAAAAAAAAAAAAAAAACCTCAAATTAATATTTTGTTGCATATACTTTTACATTTAAGGATGTTTTTCATACAGTGAGGCATAGAATTGTTTAGCTAGATAATTTTAACTTTCTTTTAATACTTTTTTAAGAGTAATTTCCTTAAAATATTGTTTTTAAATAGCTTTTTTCCATCTGAAGGCCAAAAATTTTCGGTCACATTGAGATCTAGTGGTTGAGCAAAAGTGTGAAATTGCATTTATAATTGTAAAGCAGCCATAACCAAACAACCCAGAAAATACAGCTAAAATTGTTGAAATTAAACCTTGACAACATATTTCAAACAACATTAACAATATATTTCATGTTTTCTTTAATTCTATGAATAAAGATTCAATGTAAACAGTGCAAAAACACACTTTTGCATCGTTCTAACATTCGATGTAATACTCATCTTGAAATGTTTTATTACTTCTCGAATTGTTATTCTGTGGGCAGTAGAACTGAGGATTTCTTTTCTTAATCTTCCATATTGCAATGCTTCGCTATAGCTAAACCTGAGTATATTTTTGAATTAAATACAATAGAAGTTCTATATCAATTCCTTTTTTTTTTTCTGTTTCATTGCTGATTTTATTATATTTATTTCTATTCTTCAACTTGTTAAATTATTTGGATGTGTTCATGACTGCTTAAATTATATATATAGACTCAGTTTTATTTCTTTGAAATTTGTTCGTTTCCTAAATATATATTTCAACTTTTTAATAATAATTGTCATAACTGAAAATTTAGCATTCTTTTAGATCTTCAAAAAAAAGATAGCTGTGTATATACTAGATTTTAGAAGCTCCTGGACAATTTTTTATGAAACACTGCATTTGAGTCCCAAGTTAAGTTAAAACATCCCAAGATGAGTACTACATCTACTGCTAGAACAATACAAAGTGTTTTTGCAAAAACAAACCCAAAACTAGTAGCAAACATGGAGGTGGTTCGATTCATATTAAAGTCAAATTTAGTTATGACGGACCATAATAACAATAATAAATTACTTTACCATTTATATTGTAGTATTAATGTACTCTTATTAACAATAACTATCAGTGGCACATAACACAATTAAACTAATGAAAATAAATTTAATTATTATCTTACATTATCTTAAAATTTTTTGCGCTTGCGAACAAAAGCATAAGGGGGCAAATAAATTACAACTAGCGACACAAATTTCCAGAATAGTACAGAGCTTTCCAGAAACTTACCAACAGAATTTCCATTTTTTTCGAAAAACATATTTTCACTCAGTAATCTTAATGTGAAAACCTCCAATTAAACCTCAACAGCGATCAGTTTTAACCCAACCAAATTTCGATACTCATTTCAAAAGTCTTGCAGCATATCTAGTAGATTACGAAAGTGGGTTTTAAAAGAGTTGTTTTTAAAGAATTCTCAGAAACTTGAGTTTCAAACTATTTTTAGAGTTCGAGAATTTATTCGACAACTGATTTGCTTTTTTAACTATGATTAGTCAGCAAAAATATATAATGATGACTAATAAGAGGACTAGAAGATGTGCCATGTTATTCTAAGATATTTAGATACTTCTGATACTGATTCAGAAGATAGCCTCCCATTGACAGCTGGTAACAGAAGGTCACAATGCCATTTCAGTTCAAGAAAGTTTGAAAGCATTAATAATGCAAAAAGATAGTAGTTAAACTTGAGGGAAGTGAAATAAATCGTCTTTTATTAGATGCAAATTAATAATATCTTCTGATTCTTAAAATTTTTAATAGGATATAGTTATTAATTAATTTCATATTAATTTTATAAAGGTCATCTGTTGATTTTCAATGTAGCGACTATTTAAAGCAGCTACTTTAACTGAAACAAAGGATGGTTACTTTGAGAAGTTTCACTATATTTATATATATTGCTAAATTCCTTAAGAAACTGGATACATTTTAGCACTAGAAAATATACAGAGTATTTATTTAGCATGTTTTCATAAAAGATGTGAAATAATATTAATTACAATAGATGAAGTTAAGTAATAATTAGAATTATAGATCATAATAAAAAATACGATATTACAATGAAATTAATTTAACACTGAATTCTTATCTGAGCATAATTAAACGAGGGGAATTACGTACATTGTTATTGTACACAAGACATGTAAACTATAAGGTCATCTATCTACTGAATTTCATTAACAATTATTCCAGTATAATGAATTAACTTATTATATTTATATATTTTCTACATTATAATAATTTGTTCTAATAAGTTTTATTTACAATTTACAGTTGTAAACCTCGTGTTGCACTTTTGTGATGAACGAGAAGATTAATTGATGTTTAAATAAAAAAGAAATGTGAAGAATTAGGCTGCTCGTATTTGAAGATTTACATACGAAAATCTAGTGCCAAATTTCGAAATTGGTATACCGATATTGGTGTAAAATAATGATAAATCAATGAAAGTGAAAAATGCCAAGTATCCGAATTTTTAAAATAATTTATATTTTTAAACCTATGATAGCTATTTTAATTTTGTTACACATTTAAATTTGAATAAAAAATTTTACATTTATAAATTAGTGTTTGGTTGAATTGATTCATCACTTTGAAATAAAATTTGGCATTTTATAATTGAAAACTCTGCAATAAACAATATTTTCACGAGATAATAAATCTGACGCATTATACCTAGCTTTCAGTGTATTGAGGATATTGTGTTTTTACTTCTGATATAAATTTCAGTGTCTTTTTAATTTTAACTTAAAGTTTTATTTATTTAATTACTGATTTATTAAGCGCTTTCATTTACTAAACCACACTCTTAACGAAAGTATTTTCAATGTGGATGAACCTTTTGATGTAACAGTATAGAGAATAATAGTGTTGATTTTAAATCAAATAAAATAATACAAAACGCAAACATAAATAAAAAAATGAGTTGAAACCCAATATGCTTTGTAAGAAGTATTTTCTCTTCCTATTATTATTAATTTTTATTGTCAATATTTAAATTTATTATCACAGTTATTCATAAGGTTGCAGCATACTTCATGGTTTTATAAGTATAGAAATTTAAAATACATTTCTCAGAGATATAAAGATGTAAAAATTATTTACAAAAAGTTCATTGACGCCCAGTAAAATAATCAAATATTGAAATATTCATTATTTTTAAATTTATAAACAAGTCTTTGTTTTTTCGTAATCCAAATAAATGTAAAAATAAAACCAAAATTTTTCATTTAATGCGGAAATGCGGTTTTAATTATTTTCACTAATATCCGCAAAAATAAAAATTCAATGCATAATTGTACAGAAACTGTTTTTGAATCATATTGTTATTAGAATAGAAGTTTATTGTGAGACTCATTGTGATTTTTAAATAATTATTTAATGATTATTAAAAACCGGCTCGTTAGTCATGAAAATAAACCAGTGATCATGATGTGAACACGAAGTAGCGTGTAGGGAAAGAGAAAGCACATAACACTTTTAAAATGAAGGAAGAAAATGAAGGTATTGATTTATCACTCATGTCTTTTTCGCAGAAGTTTTGATTCTCAAAATCAGTTATTAAGCGATTATCAGTTAAAATATTATTGCACTTATTTATACTTTGTTAAAGCTTGCTTAAGAAATGTATTATAATATATATGAAAAAACTTCAATAGTTTAACTAAATTATTTTTCATTAACAATGTGTATAGTTTTCCCTTGTTAATAAATGTCTATAATTTAATGTAAATAATGCTTATAAATATAAAAAAAATAATTGACGTTTATGTAATTTTTTTTTTAACTAAGTTGGTAATTTTTTTGGTCAATGCCTGAAAAATTTGGGGTTAAATTAGGCAAAAACTGAAAATTATGTAATCATGAAAGTTAGTGCCTTTTATAAATTCGATTAAAATGAATAGAAAGAAGCAACTTTTGTCACGTACATAATTTTTTTCGAATGAATTTATTAATTTCAAGAATAAAAAAAAAGACTATATGAGGCATTTTAAAGCAATTGAAAGTTTTTAATTTATATTCAAAACAGAAATCTTAGGCAGAAAAGCAGATTAATTACTATTGGGTTTCAAGGAACACTAGTGTTTTCCAGAGATAAAACTGTCTAAAGACTGTCCAAAGTGTATCAAGGTTAATGTTTAAAATTAATTTTTAAAAATAAATCACAGGACCCTATAAGCAAATAAAAGCCACTATAGCATAAGGAGTGTTTCACATTAAATCAGACAAAATAAAATTATCAATAAAAATAGAACAGCCTTGTTAAGTTCAATCTTAGACTTTCAATCAAGATAATTCTGTTGGATACAGCCCCATTACATGCAAAATAAGTCGGCGGAGGTTTCAAATAAAGCAAATGTAAATGAATTGTAAGAGTATGGCCAATTCAAAATTTTTTCAATCCTACTCAGAGTCGAGGATTATAACTCAAGGATTTAAAACCCTTGATGGAGAGAAGACCAAAGTCGTTTCTTCACAAAAAAGCAGACAATAAATTTTCTAAGTTACAATCCTGCTATCTTAAATTCGCATTTTAATAAAGCATGTCCTGTGAACAACAAATCCTCTTTTAAACTTTTACCTTTCTCAGATACCTTTTAGCACCTCTCTTTTTCAAATTCCTATCCCTCCCTATATGATGCACCAAACCAGGTTATGTTCCTGTAACGGTAAAAAATTCTTTATACAGGGGACCCCTGGGTCAATTCTTTTTAAGAATGGAAACCCCACTAACTCTGAAAGCTAAAAAGAAGAATAAATCGCCATCTACCATTCCCTCAAAGAACAGTAGCTGCGTGCACCAAAACCCATCGGAGCATAAGAAGGCCATTCAGCAAGCACACTGGCGTCGCTCCACTCTCTCTCCATCAAGAACGGTTGATTTACCAAAGTGCCAGTAGCGGTTGGAGGATTCACTGGGTGTGGTCACCCTCTCTTGATCCCACTCCGGAAGAGGTGGTAAAAAAACTGGGCATTAAGAGCAGAAAGAAAGCGAGAAGGCTCCTTAAAAAATTGCTGATAATTTCCGTTGCTAAGAACGCCATCTTACCCCACCATTCCTTCCTAACGCCTAGAAAAATGAGGCTCCCCATTGGCCAAAGCGGTACCCCTCCCCCGTACCTTATCAAGTTGCTGCATCCCGTTGGAAGAGAGAGCTTCAGATTACATGCGCCCATTTGTCAAGCCTCACACATACGTCTGACAAGGACTTCTAAATGAGCAGGCGCACTTCACACAGCTTTTCATTAAAGAGAAGGGAGAAAAAAAGGAGAGAGAAAGTAGAAAAAAAGAAAAGAGCCTCATTCGACTGAGGCTTATTCAAACCGTTTCGTAAAGCTTTTCTCGTCTAGTAACTATTACGACGGCTCTTTGATTATTTTGTTGTTGAGCTCTTTTATTTTTATTAGGCAGTGCAGTCATAAAGGGGGGATGCGCTTTCTCTCAGGTGGGATAAAAAGGGTTCCCGCGATTATTTAAAGAGTTCAATAAGCTGGTTAATTTACCACTCGATAAATAATACTAATGATAGATCACAGGATTAATGACCGTGTTCTAATCAGTTTGCATGATAATGCGAGCTAATAATCTTGTATGGTGTTAGGATTTTTTTTTTTTTTTAATTTTAGATTTACGCTTAACAGCAGGCGTAATAACAGAAAAAAATAATATCCTTCAAAAAGGTTAATGATCTTACTTATTCAGGCCAATTTTTTTTTCATAATAAATTAATAAATTAAATGACATAATTATTACTACAAAAAAAATATATAACAAAACGACAGAGAGAAAAAAAGTAAACGAGGGATTTATTATAGCAAAATTCAATCTGTAAAACAGAGCTACACTACGTTTTCAAAATTTTTATTACATTGTGTCCCTTTGGCAGTTCCATCCAAATAGAGGGCTACAGGAGTCAGAAAAGTATAGCATTGGATTCAAGTTCGCAATAGTGACATCAGAATATCATATATAAAAATAGTGAAGAACACTGTGGAAACCAAACTCGTGGCATAGTGATAACATATGCAGCTAGTGTGCCGTACCGCTAAGGTTTGTAGTCACTGGTGATGCCTATTGCTGTCATTGCATTCAGACATGCGAGGACTCGATGGTGGCTGTGGCATCTTGTGTAAAATGCTACACATCGACAACCAGGCTGTTTGGTTGGATTTCTTATATGTTGATCTCTTATAAGACACGAAAATGCAGAAACATTTACCCTGAAAAAGAATTCTGGAAACCATGGTCTTTTACCACAGCTGGGTGAGGAATTATTCGAGCACATGTAACTGAAATAAGGCAGTCTGGTGGGAGTTTTCTAGGTTTTCGCCCATATAACCCATATGAAATTTTGAGCAATTACTCTTAAACGTCCCCCAGAAAATCAATATATACTGCTCACCATTGATTTATTCGTCATATACGTATATGAAACACGAGACCCAACCTTGTTCCACACACACTACAATGTACAATTTAAGGAGGCAAAAAATATGTTCAGAAAATCGTCAAAAATTAAAATGTTATAATATTCTGAAGATGAGTTGTTGTAAATAATGGAAAATGAAAAAAATTAAATTTTTCGATTTTTTTTTTTTTAATTTCGAAGCTTTTCGAAGATTTTCGAAGCAATTTATATTGAGTGATCGTTATTTTGAATCTTCTTTTTAAAGTCCCTCTCCTCAAAAAAACTTTTCTTCACTAAAACCAACCTCAGATAATTCTGTATATTTGCATAATTCTAATTGGTTGTCTCATTTAGGATAAACAGTTCTTCATTGACGCAACAGCCCCATGGTGAGCTAAGGCCATCTGCCTACTGGCAGATTTCGAGAAAAGGAGATGTTTTTCTTTTTTACGGGATAGGGTTATCAGCTTTAAGCCCAACACTCTATAGTCATATTAGACTGCGTCCTGATGTCCGGGTGGGTGCTCGGTACCACAGGTTTCGCGTTCGAATCCTGGAGGGGCCATGGATGTTTGTAGTGGTTCGGAATCCACTTTAAGCCGTAGGTCTCGGTCTCATATGACCGCAGAGCGTCACAGAGCCCAATCAGACTTATCTCACCCACATCATTCTCAAACTGTAAAGGAGCAATTCAGCTCTAGGCACAGTGATGAGGTATGTATAGTAGTGCTAGTCATAATAGACTGAGACCTACGGTTTAAAAAAGATTCGAACCACTACCAATATCCATGGCACCTCCAGGACTGTAGATTTAAACCTGTGGCAGCAAGCGCCAGAGCGCTAGCAACTCAGACATCAGGACCTAAAAAGAAACACAATTTTCATACATTTAATAAAGAAAAATATAACTAGGATGTTAATGTAAACAAATAAAAGAAATATTATCTAAGACAATAATTTTAAAATAATCAGTCAGAACGTTAGTAATAATGGTGGAGGAAAGAGTTAAATTTTCAGGAAAAAATTTAATCACTGGGACTTGAACCGCATTGCTTAGTTATAATCAGCATTTCTTTACATGTGAATTGTCGAAAATGGATTTAAAATAAACGCAGTAATTTCATCTGACTATAAAGGGATTAATTAAAACATTAGATTGGAAATCATCTTTTCATAAAGAAATAATTCAAGTTATTTTATTATCAAGTGTTATCTTATGATAAGATGTATTAAAATAACTTCATACAAAGGTACAAGTTTGATAGTTTTTGAGATCGTTATATTTAGTAAAAGTAAAAATTCCAGTTAGTGTGCTGAATGTCAGAAATAGGGTTTGAAAAGTAAAAATCGAATTGAAACCTTATATGACTATCATAGGGAAGAGCATTATAAATTCATAAGCCAGAAAGATATTTCCGTTTGGCTCAAGGAGGA
Organism: Caerostris extrusa; assembly: GCA_021605095.1. NCBI lineage: Eukaryota > Metazoa > Arthropoda > Arachnida > Araneae > Araneidae > Caerostris > Caerostris extrusa. Next base: position 145,490 of record BPLR01015314.1, read on the forward strand.
AGGCGTAAAATTCAGAATTTAAAGAGGTCAATTTAAATATAAGTTAATTATATTACTACTGATCCTGAGATTTAAAATTCTTTCATAATCATCTACTTAGTTATGTTCTTTACAGTTGCCAATGCTGTCGCAAACCCCCTTCCATCTAAACTACATGAATGAATACATAATTATTATAAAAGAAATCAATGAATAACGCCATAACTATCTTGAATTGTAATCCTGATTTTAATGTGATACATTGAGGGATATCGATTGGGATAAAGGACGGAATTAACTTCCGGGAAGACTTAGGGGTAACTACACCACATTTGCATGTCGTATGGTAGAAAATCATAAAAATTCCCACCGGTCTTACAATCGACGCGAGACGCTTTACACATGTTATTACAATTGACAACCAGTCTCCTCATTTCTGAAAGCAATAACTGCAACGTATGCCATCAACTGATTCAAAGCTGAACAACTTTATATACTGCACGCATTACTAGGTCATGAATTTGGAGTAAACGAAATTGGGGCCCTTTTTCAATTTACTTAAAGCATCATCAAAACATATTAAAATCTTCCTTACTATTATTGAGTGGAATAAAAACTTGCTTTCAGTATATAAAAGTTTCTTATCTACTGAAAACAAGTCTTAATCTAGTAGTTCTTGCACCTAAATTTTTGTTTTATAATTAAAAATAATAACAGCGTTATTTAAGTAATAAACTTTATAAATACAAGATAAATAACATTTATTCTGAATTATTGATCAATGTTACTATGAATTTGATTGAATGAATTTCTGAAACTTATTTTATAGCACTTAATGCGATCTGAATTTATTAACTATTATTAACTTTATTATATAATTTTCCAAATCATTTATTCTCTAAAAGAGAACTAAAAATTCAAAGCATTTAGATGAAGGTTTTATTTATATATATTATTTATTATCTGAAGAAATCCATTTGTATTTAAATTTTCATTAATTGCAATGACAATGCTTTTGTCATAATTAGCACCAAGCAGCACATTCTATAATTAGAAATTTAGAACTGATTTTATAACAGTCAATGTTATTACAATTTATTATATCTTGTTTCCAAATAATTTGCTTAATTAATAAAGCTGAAAATTAGAAGCATAAAGATAAATGTTTTATGAAGACAGATAAGATTTGAAGAAATCAAATTTGAAATATTATTTATAAAAATAAAAATATTTGTATCGTATTTATATTTCTATGAAAAGTATTTCTTATGCTAGAATTGTAAAATTAATGCGATAACCTGTGCTAAGTTTCATGAAAATTTCTGGAGTCATCTATACTAATTTTAGTACCAATTACAAAAGATTATGCAGAATAATTATTCTTGACACTTTTCTTAATAACACGCTGTTAATACGTCCAAACTCTTTTCTTAACAACAAAAACCAATAATTGTGATCATTATCATGTCTGAAATTGATAACATCATACGAAAATTGGCGTTGAGAAAAGTTGCATGCTATTTTTATACCTGATTCCCATTTTTCTTCGAAGGCAATTGACTTTTTACTATGCAATATTTTCTGGTTTTTGCATTTTTTTTTTTTTTTACTTAAAAGGATGAGCAAAGAATGTACAGTGTAAATTTACTCTAAAAACCGATTTAATCATTAAAATGCTAAATATTTTACAATATATTTTACAATTTGTTTTCAATTTATTAAATTTAAGATGTATGTTTTCTAAAACAACTTAAATTTGTCTATACTATTGTGTCCAAAAAGTAAGACCCATTTTTAATTTAAAACTCCCAGGGTTTATAGAATTTCAATTTTTTTCTTTTTTAGGTTGCTGGCACTGTCCTTGACATCTGTGTGAAATTTGACGTTAAAATATTCATTAGTGTTTGAGTTACTCTTGAACTTGCATTCAATTTTGTTTACGGAAACATATGGAATGTAGCAGAAGGCATTCCTATAACGGAAAGAAATGTTTAGATGTGGTATAAACAGTTCAAAGAAGGCAGATAACGCGTTGAAGACGAAGAGTTCACGTCCAAAAATTAAAGATTTGATGCTTGCAAACCGTTGATTCACAATTAGAGACCTTGCTGATGATGTTGAAATTTCGAAAGGATTGGTCAATTCCATTTTGGGCCTCGAACGCGTTAAATCTCGATTGTTACCGAAAACACCGAATACACCAGCTCACACTACATTGATTCTTCGTGACTTTTTCGCCAAAAAAATGAAACCCATATCGTTCCACAAACACGGTATTCACCTTATTTAGCACCGTGCGACTTTTGTCAATTCCCTAAACTCAAGACCACTCCGGGGACACCGTTTTGAGTCGCTTGAAGAGATTCAAAGTGAATCAGAGCACGCTTTGAAGGCCATCTCTGCCGATGACTTTTAGCATGCATTGATGATTGGAAAAAATGTTTGCATAAGGACATTGTGTCCGGAGGGGATTACTTTGAAGGCGATGAAATAAATTTGGAAGAATAAATAAAGAGTTTTTGAAAAAAAAAATAATTTGTCTTACTTTTTGGGCACAGTAGTTCATATTGAAATAAAAAAAAATATTTTTTTATCTCTGCATGTGCTTTTTTTCAATTGCTTAAATTAATTTATCAATGAAATCTTTTCTTAATAAATATTACTTATTTACCCTTAATTTTGTTTAACATAAAATTTTTTGTTTATAGAATTTGAAGAACTAATTTCTGCTCGTAATTTTTCAAGATACGATTATTATTTTGTGCGTAGAAGCATAATAAAAATTTTAATTGGTTTTCAATGCATTCCATAGTGTCAACATAAAAGTAATTGTTATCATCTTTTATTTTAATGCTATACTTTATCAAATAATATTTACGTTATTTTGCTTGATTTATACAAGATTCACTGTTTGTCTCTCAAATTTATGCTTCATGTAAAATAACTTACAATTTCATTATAAAAGAACTTGTTAAGTTTTATATTAATTTAAGGGAAATAAGTTAACATATTTTATCGCTCTGGCACCCGGTGCCACAGATTTCGGGTTCGAGTCCCGGTGGTGCCATAGATGTTTGTAGTGATTTTGAGTTTGAAATATGTGGTTAATGCTAATTTACATTTATTCCGAATGACAATCTGTTTTTTAGAGTGACAGGAAAACACAGTTTTTACATCATTTGTCGTATCGTAGATTGTTAAATAAACGTAAAGACATGTTCATACACGGCAGTTAAAGTAAACAGCTTTACAATTTTTTTGTTAGAATGAAGCCATACAATGTCAAAATGAAATGTTTAAATATTCCTTCAGTTCCTATTTTGATTTTTTTTTTTTTTTTGTGTCGGATTGAACACCTTGATTCAATCATTCTGGTTTTTTTATTTTTAATTCTATATAACTAAAAAAGAAATTAAAATTTATTTTTAAAAATAAAGTATAACTAATAAATTTCATTCTGATATTACCATACAGTAGAAACTCAGTAAATGATATAATAGGGTATTTATACGAAAATACAGTAACTATTTTGCTATTAAAAGAATTAATTTGTGAAGATGTGAAAGTCTCAATCAAAAAAATTGTCCGGATTATATCTTCATAAACAATTTTAAATCTTTCCTTATAGTGTATTCACATTTTTAGGTTTTAAATGGTTATGCTTTAGCTAGTAAATTTTCATTTAATGATACCAAATAGAATCAACCAAATGGTGAAAAGTTGGTTGATTCTTGGTTGATCACAATGTTTTAAGTTACCTTCATAACACGTTTTACAAAAGTATCAGTTTTTCGTAAATCAAAGTCTTCATCGGGCGTGACAAATTTTTAAGCATGAATAGAGAAATCAGTTCCTGCCACCATGGAACCCAACAAGAAAAACAGATCAATTCGATAGTGCTAGTAAGGGCAAATAGGGTCGAGATCATTCTATGAATTAGACGAACTTCATCCTTGGAATTGACCCATTACTATAATGGCGATTGATATACCAGAAATAAAGATATATCACTCGTCTATCAGAAGCCGGGATCAAAGTGATGTGTTGTGTAAGATTAAATGCCCTGTAGATTGTCTAATCCTTTTTAATGTGAACGGCCTGATAGCCAATTGGCTAGCTCTCTAGCATTTGATACCACAGGCTTCAGGTTCGAATCCTGTCGGTGGCATGGATGTCTGCTAGTTGTTCGGAATTCACTTTAAACTGTAGGTCCCGGTCTGTTTAGCCCTCGTGTGTACAAAATGACCGTAGGATGATAAACCGAACCTCTTTTCATAGGACATGAATCACAACTCATAGCAAAGCCATGGGTCATAACTCTAACATTGTGAGAAAGAGTAAACTAAATAAAAATGCAAATGACTAGAAATAAGTATTAATATAACTAGCAAATTAAATTATGTGGAAAAACAAAATAATCAGCGAATAGGCAAAACACTCTAAACGAACTATCTAATATACGAAAACAATGAGGACTGTATTCTCGATGATGGAAAAAAAAATGAAGGAAAAGATCACATGGTTTCTTGGGAGCATGATTATTGTACACACCTAAAGATGTGCTTCTATGAAGGTTTTCAGCGGCCTGATGGCCAATGGGCTGGCCTGATGGCCGTTGGTGCTTCAGGTTCGAATCCTGGCAGTGCCATAGATGTTTGTTGGTGGTTCAGGATCCACGTTAAACAGTAGGTCGTGGTCTATTTAGCCTAAAGTGTGCACAAGATGACCGTAGAGCGACAAACCAAGGTTCCAAATTTGGAGAACTAGTCGAAAACTTCCTGGTTGATGGATATTACTGCTATTTATAGATATCCTTAAGCTTCTATTCATTTGATTCGTTGGCTTGTGCAAATAATACATCTTGAATCAATTTCATTTAGTGTATTTATTGTAGCAATTTATACGAATTAGAGTTTCGAAGTTGTGTTTGACATTGAAATTCGAAGTTCATCTGATTTTCATACAGTAGTTACTGCTGCGATGATTATATTGATTGGATTTAGAGTCCTAGTTCACCAAAAACCACAAAAAGGTTTTTTAAAAATAGTTTTTAAGAAATTGATCCGAACTTAGGCGGTTATCCTAACCTAGACCTAACCTCTTTTCTATTTAACCAATTTGAATATTAATCAAAATTAGGCATTTTTAGAATTTGCCGTTAAGTTTGAACGTGGAAGAAGGAAGTAAATGGGGTTAAAAGTTCGACGATCGACATTTATTTAGATTTCAAAAAATCTTTCTGCACTTTACTTATACAAAAATCTTTCTGCACTATACTTATACAAAAAATCTTATATATAAATCTGATACAAATTTTACGATGTTTGTCATCAAATTTTTCCAATAGATTTTACAATTTTGTGCTTAAATTATCCTACCCTCGAACATAACAAAGCTTCTAATGGAAAAAAAAAAATTATTGAATATATTGCGCTAAGAAAATTTCCATTTTTTGAGAATATACTGGATTTTGTGATTAAATTTATTAATACTGTTTATATTGTTATGCATGCACTTAGACTGTCTGAAGACGTTGAAAAGATGTTTTTTAATCCTTGTTTTGAAGTAGAATCATTGTGTTATTTTGTGTAGATATATCTGAAGATTAGAGACAGTTTTATCATGTTTGATATCATTGTTAAAAAAAATCTCTCTTAAGCTAAGCATTCCATATGCTCTGGTAGAATTTGGAAAGTTTTGTCTATGCCATGAACAGAAAAGTACTTAATACACTACGTTGCTGTTGTTGTCGTCGTGCCCCTCATGGAAGGAGGGATGCAGCTTCTGTTTTGATGGAGCACCCGTAGGTAGAAGACTGACTTTGGCTCCGTGACGCTCTTACAGTCATAGGAGACCGTGGATTTAAAGTGGATTCCAAACCACTACAAACATCCATGAAACCTCCGGGTCTCGAACCCGAAACCTGTGGCACCGAGCGCCAGGGAGCTAGACACTTGGCCATTCAGGCCCCACACTGCGTTGCTGCACGCCACAAGTGGAAAACATTTTAATCGAGACAGTGTTTCTCCTTTTGAAAAAAAAAAAATCATGTTGATGTTGTAATTTTTATCCATTTCACGGGTGTACCTTTAATTCCACAAGATTTTATAATCTGATCCTTCTTTGAATGGAAAATTATACAAAAGAATTGTCAATTTTTAAAGAATTCATAAAGAGTGATTGCAGCATCAGAGAGAGAACACCAACTTGAGGTAAGCTTTTTGCAAAGTACGAATTTTCTCTCAACAGACTTAATGTAAAAATATCTAATCAACTGATAAAACTTTAACGTATAACCAGTTTCAGAATAACTAAATTTCGAGAATATTAAATTTTATAACATTTTTCACTATTAGTTTACGGGAATGTGTCCTTTGCTTCAAAAACCTTCAGAAACTTGAAATTGTTTTTTAGTGTTAAAAGTTTTATTCGATAACTGATTGACTGTTTTTATTTCAATCATGATTCATTGGTACTATTTTGCGTTGAATAAGCATAACAACCTCGGAGAAAGTTGTAAAGAATGTCATTATGTTATTTATTTCTGTTCAAGAATAATTTAAAGGTCTGGATATTTTATTTATCAACTTGAGTGTTTCAATAAGTTTACTTGCAACCAGTAACTTGTAAAAATAAATTGGAAAACAGAATAAGAAATTTTTTTGTGCAAAATTTGGTGATAAATTAAAATTTCGTTTTTTTATTAGATGCAAATTAATATTATCTCCACAAACTTAAAAAATTTTTTTAGTAAGAAATATTATTAATTAATATTTCATATCAATTTTAAAAAAGATTATATGTTGTTTTTCAAACAAGCGATTTAAAAGTGATATCTTCTCACAATGGCAGTTTAATTAGAATGAAAAGTTAATCGCTTTCAGAAGTTATGTTGTATATTGCTAAATTCATATTTAAGTGGATATTTTTTTAGCAGTGTGCATTAAGCAGTTTTTTTGACGTTTTCTATGAAACAAAAATGGGATACATATAGCACATGCAAATGCACAAAAATTGAGGATTGCTACATAAATTTTATTACCAGACTTTATATAGTTTCTTACTTAATCTAACACAAGCATTCATTTTAACTAAGTGAGGTTTTACCAATTACTGATTGCAATAATGTGAAATTGCATGCAGTTGTATTCTAGGTTCTTGAAATTGTAATCTTTTCAATGTTTATGTGTTTTATGTACATTTTATTTAAGATAAACAGATTTTATTCGTGTTACCTCATTTTTTTTTTTATTCAAAACGAATATACAACTTTCTTCGATTAGCTATCAATACCATTATATGAAAAATTTAATTTTTTTTAAATGTACTTATATAGATATTTATTAAATTAATTACTTATTGGGTCTTAAATTAAATTAAAGCTTTCAAAATTAAGTGATATTTCTCTTATTGTTTTTATGTAATCGTACTATTTATATGCAAATTTAACGGAATGCTGCAATATTAATTTAAATTCGTTACTGAAGGATCATGAACGCATAAAATTTCAGCATTAAATATTTATTCATCATAAACTTATTCACTACATACCCTTAAAAGAAGATACTTAATAATACTTATATCATACATATACTTAATAATCATTCTTAGAAAATCTTCAACGATATCTATTCATCTTTATCAACATTTTTTCATTTCTTTATAAATGTAAAGCGTCTTAAAATAGATTTTTTAACTGAAGGAAAAAATATGATTCGAATGGATTTGAATCAAAATATAATCAGATACCGACTGTACGGGTTAACTGAACTCTAAAAATATATTTTGAAATTTTATTCAAATTCTGTTACTTATTCGATATTTTGCTTAACTGCTTTTAAATCAGGAATGAGAATATAGCGAAGAAATCAAAATCAATATCAACTCTTCTAAGACATCGATAAATTTTAACATATTTCAAATATTCTTCTTTCACTTTTTAAATATAAGATGGTAAATAAAAAAAAATGTTCTGTAATTTAAATTTTAAAAAGGAAAAAATAATTGAATCAAATGAAATATATTTGACTTAAACACAGTTTATTTTTAAAAAAATTCATTATAAACGTATAAGAAAATTTGCTTTAGTATAAACATGTGAGAAATGGAAGAAAGAATAAATGCGATGATGGATCAAAATCAATTACAACACTTCAAACTTTTTCTTTGCCTCAGGAACTTCTTGTCCCAATGTGACAATTGCACCGCATTTGCGTGTCGTGTATGAAATAATTAGGAAATTCCTATTCAGGTAATGCGGAGGCAATAGGAGGCACTCTCTCAGGCAATGTGAGGCACTCATGCAGGCAGTGATAATTATCACCAAGTCTGCGGAAAATGGTGATTTGAGATTTCTGGTTTGTGCAAATTAAGTAGCGTCCAGACGAGAATACCAGAGAGGCGAGTCAATCTGGCTCCGAAGTGCCACTGTCTGATCGCGACCAACAAGCCGAGTTATCTCTGGTTAAGAATAACAGCTAATCTAAAATAGCGTCCGTGAGAGAATCTCTTTGATGCACAGAAAAAACGATCCTGATCGGAGAGGGGCCGAGACGATGACTCACTCTGAGGGTTTTGTCCACACTGAGTTAAACCAGTTTATAAATGGTTCAAGACCTACCTAGTACCCTAGTCTGGACTGCGCTTTAGACTGCATACGTTGCTACAGTGGACCAAATGTTAATTAATATTCTTCATGAGATACTTCAAATAAACAAAAAAAAAAAATTTAAATTTGGCAAAATATTATTTTAAAAAGCAAAGAAAATTAAAAATGAATGTTATTATATTTGTCCGTCAGTATATTAAGCCCCTATCGTAAAAAGAGTCATACATACACGCCTACCTCTGTTAAAATGCCATTTTAAACCCAGAGACCAAACACTATAGTGATATAAAAGCAGTTGACTTTAACAGCTGAGTGGCAGAATTAATTCCAAACCAATAAACGGAAAAATAGCCCTAGTTTAAGTAACGTATTGGCCTCTGGGGACTGTAAAAAGGGCCAAACAATCGGGATAAATTCGGATGGGCATTGCATGGTGACCGTGCTCTTCACTTGTTGGAAAAGAGAAGAATGAGCCGGCCAATCGCGGCCACCCGAAATTGCAGGAGAATCCGAGTCAAAACCTTCATTACAAGTAATTGTGGGGGGCATCTGGCCAATTACGAACTCGGGTGGCGTGCCTCTCTAGGGTGAGCGCCGTTTACGATAATCGCCACCATTTGTCACCTTCCCTGCCTCGGTCACTGTCCAAATGATGTCCCTCGGCTCCCGCAGACCAACCAGGCGTGCCACCCATTCTCTGGGACTAGGAGAGGCAGTTGCACCTTGCTCTCCAGCCTCCGAAAGCGGAGGAGGATAAAAAGCGGGCCACAATGGACGTTTTTTGAAGAAGGCGTTCGCAGCTGAGGTTGACAAAGAGACAATGGGTGAAATCCCGGGAAAACGGGAGAAAAAAAATAAATAAAGAGCTTTTTATTTAACCGGAGACCCCGGAATTTTTTTTTCTTCCGCGTTCAGAAGAAATGATTAATCAAAAACGTTTTCTGCATTATCATTTGCATTTCATGATATGGAATTTCACGCGGGATGATCTCGAGAAGGGATAATTTTTTTTGGTGGGTGATGGAGTTAGAGAAAAGAAATGGGTAGGGAGTTTTTGGATTGGGATTTTTTTTTAGAGCCCATTATGATTTATTCCGTGGGATTAATATCGATCAAATTTAAAAGTCATTTCGGGTGATACGGCGAAACAATGAATTTTAGAAATTTTAAGGAGAATGAGATTTTGTTCTGGAAAGCGTGTTGTTGAATTTCAGTATTTTCTCAGTTTTGAAATATGTTATGAAAATTTTGTCATTGTATACAAGCATTTTACAAAATCCCTAGATTTGAAAAATCCCTAGATATTCAGCTTATAACTGCTCTAGTTTTTGGCTGTTAACCTTTTAAGTAATCAAGCATATTGATAATAAATGCAATTTCGTATGATGGTTAAAAATTTTGTGATTGTCTGTGCTTTGTGATGATTTGTGTGATTAAAAATTTTGTGATTCCAAATCTGCTACAAAATCCCTAGAGTTATAATCAAGAAACATTCAGTTTTAACTGCGCACATTTTGGCTGTTAACTTTATAAGTAATCTATCATATTAATAATAATTGCAATTTCGTTTGAGTCAATTAAAATTCACCATAATGAAGTTTGCATTGCATGTTTTTAGAAAGAACTAATTCTTATCACACATTTTTTTATACAAATAATAGAATACAATTTAATATCATTACTTTGTGTTGCAAAGTCATAAAATATTTTGATATCAAAAATATGAAATGTTACAAATTTAATATCATTTCCTGGCGGTACGGCGAAACAATGAATTTTTGAAACTTTAAGGAGAAGTAAATGTCTGTTCGGAAAAAGGTGTCATTGAATTTCAATATTTCCTCAGTTTCGAAATATTTGATAAAAACATTTTTTTGCATACAAATCTGCTAAAAATCCCTAGATTTATTATCAAGATACATTCAGTTTTAACTGCGCACATTTTTGACTGTTAACCTTTTAAAGTATCATGTATATTAATAATAAAGGCAATTTCGTTTGAGTTAATAGTTCAAAATTAAGAATTTCTCATCATGAATTTTGCATCTCATCAAAAGATACATTCAGTTTTTAAATAGAAGTAATACTTATCACTTATTTTTACTTATACTATTTCACTACTTACTTTCTAATACTTATTTTTTTTACATATAATGGAATCCAATTTTATATGATTGCTTTTTATGTTGCAAAGTCACAAAATATTTTGATATCAAAAATAGGAAATTAAATAAAATAACCATCTTAGAAAGTGAATCATTATTTAATCAATTACATATTGAAAAAATAAATTCTAATACTAAAAACATTTTTAAATTTATGAACAAAAAAAAAACAATTTACAGTATTTTATGACTTTTTAAAGCATTTTTTAATCAGTTCTTTATACAAAAAAATCCTTTTTATTTTGTAAAAATATAAACTATTTCTTACTTAAGTTAGAGGAGAATAAAATACAGCACGATAGCTCTTGACTCAAACGCGATATTCGGGTTTCAGAACCGCTAATATAGCTGCTACCATAGTTCGGAAATCAGCCGAGCAAACCATCAGGACACTCTAGACAGTGAATTAATACATTACATTAAAATAGGTTACAACAGCTTTTGATAATTAGTTGTAGAAAAGGATGTTCAATGTTATACTACATGACTCAACAAATGAAAATTATTCTGCCTTTTTCCTCTTTAAAGCCGAAATTAAATTAAATGCTTAGAGAAACATCAAATCCATTTCATAATTTTAATCTTGTTTATTATGTTATCATAAACTTCCTTAAGTTCTGCATCCTTAAAAATAGTGGTTTTAATCTTATAAATTAAAAATATATTACTGAAGAAAATCGCACTAAATACTTTCAACTTTTTATAGTCGTTATAAAACAATTACATAATTACTTATGCTACCAAAAAAAGCTAAAAAATAATCAAAGCATTTCAAAAAATCGTAAACATATATTCTTAAGAGAACCAACTTAGTTTAAATATATCTTTAAAAATTTAGATTGTGTAAAATTCAACTTTTTGATGATATATTTTGATTGATCTTTTGATACATATAAAAATTATATACGGAAGTCTCCAAACAATTTATATCCATATAGTTTGTGGAAACATTTACTTGTTTATTGCATTTAATATTATTAAATTCTGAATTTTTCAAATGAATTCGTCTATCCATTATAATCAACGTGAAAGCTTCCCTCTTGCATTGTAACGATGATGAATGAATAAGATCGAAACAAAACAATTACACGCCAGGAGAAAAGTGTGACAACTAACATCTCGAGAAGCTCACACACAAACGGCTCCGTTTCAAAAATAGATTAGCCTGAGTAGCAATGTCCTTACTTCCCTTCTCTTTTTTCCCTTCCTCCTATCCCTATCTCCTCATCTCCTCTACCACCCACTTGATTTCTGGAAAAAGAGGATCCGTAACTGACAACAAGCAGAGAAAACCAAGACATTCACCAACAAACAACTGTTAAAAAACTGTAATAAAAAGTTATCTCTTCTTCGACATGTGTGTTCCCGGTATTTAACAAGATGTAACAACTGCTTATTTTCTTCCTCAATATCCCTTGAGCCATAAATTTTATCTGACTGTGGTCAGAATACACCCTGATTCTGACAGGGTTAATATCGTTATGATCTTGTGGTTTGGACAATCTCAGTCCAAGAGAATCACCAGACAAGTATATCATCTGTGACAAAAATCAAGCAAGTCCGTTAAAGATGGATTGTTTTTAGTCAGATAAACGGGTTTCTTAATGAGTGTGTTCGGATGTAGGACCTACCACGTTGGTGTCATAAGAGTAACATGGAATTGAGAAATTTGTACGGAATCTGTTACTTCCTTAATTATCAGTTAAGTGGATAAAAGTTTTTTCTTACATAAAAATAAATAAAAATTTATTTGTTTTAAATGACACTAAAAAAAGAGTTAGTTTTTCTGATTATGAAATTATTCGCTTGTTATTATTACACATTGCAATAAATAATACTTTATGTTCGTCATTTAATAAATCATGATCAAAGTGAATTCTATTTTAAAATGATTGTTCGAAATTGAATATTTGTATTAGTCATAATAAGATTGTATGTAGATATAAACAGATCAATGTAAACAATGCTGTCAGAAAAAACAGCGATCAATGAACGTACAAGATCTCTATTTTTTCCAACGAGCTTTTCATATTTAAATAATAACTCATTAATTAATATGAGGTACATTTAACATCCTTTCTATTCGATTTATTATAATTTGAATGGCGAGTCGTGATTATGCACAAGAGTAACTTATTGTGCTTAAGATTTTAGATATGTAACTTAAATTTTGTTTAATTTATATTTATATCCAAATGCGTTAACACATAACACGTTAATATAACACTTTAGCTTGGCACATGGAATCTTCTCCATTTCCTCATATTCATCAAACCGAAGCTGCATATTTTCCTTTTACAGGCGGTAAAGTCTGATAGCATGCAGCATGCTGTTGACTAGAAGGCATAGCACTAGCAACACCATTATATCATTAGGATATTGATGTAAAGCTTTAAAAAAAAAAAAATGGCACACCAGTTATATTATGACTGTGTTTTAGAAACTATTCTTTTGATTAACTCATGTAAAAGACTTTGTAATAAACTGCTGATATCTAAGTTACAAGAACTTGTAAAGTTGTAGTTTCTATAAAAAATAATATATTCAAAGTGATATGAAGATGATTTGCAAAGATTAAAATATGTTCAATCAAAATATCTGATTTAAAACATAAAATTATGACATCTTGCATTGAATTAATTCTTCTTCATTGGCGCAACAGCCACATGGCGGGCCAAGGCCATCTGCCTACTGGCAGATAATTATAGGATTCGCAATCACATAAGCATCTTCTTAACTCATTTAATCCTAAATATGTATATACATTGCTTATGTTATATGTAAGAAATAATATTGATTAGTAAGGCAAGCTGGTGATCATTAATAAGGTAAACAACAATATAGCAGTAAGGGTTTCAATTACTGATAAAGTTTTCATCAAATTACTCAGACATTATCACCATAAGGATAAGTACTTTATGCACTATAATATAACATAAAAATTCATAAAAAAGCAAATTTATTCATTCTCTATTTAATATAAATTATTATAATTTAAATAAACATTATTTAGAGTACGTGATCGACTTAAAGTACTCATTACAAAAGTAAACAAAAAGACAGGGTTAATTAAAATAAAGCGGAAATTATCATGGTTCCAGGAACATTTTACTTCCTTGACTCCTAATTTCGAAACTCTTTTAATTAAAAGTAAAATTTAATTTAAAATAATCTTTAAAACCACTGAATATCTCAAGAACTTTCTGCAAGCATTTTAACCATTCAAATAATTCAAAAGTACTTAACGACTTAAGTTGTCTTCGATAATTAGGATAATTTAAAATGAAGAACCGGAGTCAGAAGAAGCGTTTTCCTCAGAACTCAAGGCTGTCGAAATGCAAAACGTCGGAATGAATAATTATCTATTAATCGCTCGCATTATTTACCAAGAGGAAACGTCTTAAATAATAATAGAATATTAAATATTCATGTAACTAGGTGAAATTGAAAAAAAAAAAAGAAAACAGGGTTTCGAAAACTCGTGGCCATTCTGGATAAATGCACAGCCAATTCCGTCTGATGAATGTTTCATATCTTGAAGCTAATAATTGTATTTTCCTTATTCTTAAGGTAAATAGTTATTAGTTATTAATAAGCTAGCTACGATCTTTTCCTGTCGATGCTGCTGCAAGAAACGTTTAGTAAAGGGGAATTATATTCTATTACAAAGCTGGAAAAGCGCCTTCGTTAATATTTTATCTGAGGCGACCCCCATGCAAATGCTTTGAGCTATATTTCATTACTTTAATAATTGCCTTAAGATTATTTTTCAGATTATGTTTGTTTTCATGGTATTTTCATTCAGGGATGAAAAAGGATAAGACGAACAAGATGAAACGATTACTATCATACCAGAAACAAAAGAAAATACTTTTTTGTATGATCATCTGAATTTTAAATGATTTACGAAAATAACTAAGTAACTAGGGTTTTTTTTTAAAAAGCTTTCTTTATTACTTAGTAATGATTATTAAACTTTGTATAATTTTTGTCAATAATTTCATGAATAGATAGAATTCTTTTTTAAAAAAAAAGTGCAAACATTCAGTAATGAAGATCGAGAAAAATAAAAAATGGTACTATTTTTATACAGTGTAAGAATTAACAAAGCATTTTTCATAATCTAATATATTTAAAGACTTTTAATTTAACACATTTGTTAGGGAGTTTTAGCTCTCAACTTTTAAGAAACGCCTGGATGAAGATTCAGTGAAAAATTCATTATTTATATAATTTCATTCCCTAAAATAGAACTGCAATTTATATTACACATTTTATTAAAAATACTAAATTAACTTATTAAAACATTTATTAAACTTAATATTATCATTTAATTTTTCATCATTAAAAACATACACACAAGTTAATGGCAA
Organism: Caerostris extrusa; assembly: GCA_021605095.1. Lineage (NCBI taxonomy): Eukaryota > Metazoa > Arthropoda > Arachnida > Araneae > Araneidae > Caerostris > Caerostris extrusa. The sequence continues at coordinate 160,615 of BPLR01015314.1, forward strand.
TTTTAAAAAAATTGCCATAATTTGCTCTAAATAAGTTGCCATACTTCGCCAAATAAGTTGCCATAGTTTTCATAAGACATATTTGTTTACAGACTCAAATAAAAAGCTCTTAAGTATGTTCAGTCCTTTTCAAGGATCTTTCGAGAGATATATAAAACATTTGCCATTCTATCTCATTTTAAATATTACAATATAAAGTGAAATATTTAGAATAATTCTTAAACTATATAATGTATTTAAAATTCCTCTTTGACAAGTAAAAGTCTAGATGCCACTTGGCCCAGCGAATGAACCATCTGAGTTTGAAGTAACATATTTTCAATCAACAGTGGCTTGATATTTTTTTATTTCAATATAAAAATATTTCCAATAACTCGGTTAGTATCTCGCATCTACAGTCGTACTACATATTTGCATTTTCAGATTTTCTTTAGTGCAGACACACTAATATGAATTATCTTATTTGGGAGGCACTCTTTCCTTCTCTTTTTTTT